>JASDQU010500537.1:65506-76832 GCA_032191745.1 Picea mariana
TTGGATTGCAATTAGGACAGATTATGATGCTAAAGATCAGTGACTTCAACTTAGGAGACCACAAGAATTATGGCATGCTCACACCACACAAGTACTTGACCAAGACAATGAGGAAAAAGTCAAAGATAATCCCCTAGCCGTGGACCATGGACATCGCAAGATCAACCATCCTTAACGTGATGAAGATACCACACTTCGGCAAACATCGGGAGGTTAACGCAAGCATTAAACTCCTCCTGTCATGCTACCATGGTGGTTACATTTGGTTGGATCGGCGCATCACCGTGGATCTGGCGCTGATCCATCGGATCACCGGATTGAGCATGCAAGGACCTGACCCTCAGGATTTTTACCCAGGGAAGGCTGCAGATCACGCCCTGGCACAACGCATAAAATAAACTTACGACGATGTAGAGAAGGGGGAGAAAGGTTACAAGGTAGCTTGCATCCAAAATGGCGGAGTGCGCTTAGCTTGCCAGTTGATCACTGGTAAGCTCGTCAGGAAGAACAGGCCAACTCAGGTCACAGGATTCGTTGTCGACCTCACAGGAAAATGCGTCAAAGGGATGCAAATGAACTGGGTGAGCTACCTCGTCAACTAGTTGGAGTAAGATTTTCGCGAAGCACATGACCAAGGATATGAGTTTCATTTTAGCTGGTTGTTGATTCTCATTTCCTTCATTGCTTGGGAGATGCTGGAAGGAGTGACCTTCCCTGAAATTGAGCCATCCGAACCATTGGCTGCAAATTTCACTACGCTTCGGTATTCAAGCGACATGGAAAAACAATGGCAATCGAATTAGATGTTCCACACATATTATTTACAGCTAAAGAGGACCATTGAATCTTTCCCCCACATGACGCCGAATACTCTGCACGGGTTCAGGCCACTTGTGAAGTTCCGCACAGATAGGAATTTGATGTACATCATTGTGCGTGGGGACAAACACAAGAAAGAGCTCCAATCCTATTACAAACTCACAGAGGAGGACATGGAAGAAATAACCAAGGAGTGGCCTGCAGATTTCCTTGTATCGTTCGAATAGACAAAACTCTCCAAACCTGACCTCATCGGAAGTTCTGTAGTCACTCGAGAAGAGTATGATGGACCCAACAACAGCAGAAGGAAGAAGAATAAAGAAGAATAGGAAATGAATAGTGCATCAAAGGAAAATACACCAATTTCACTAGGAGGAGGAGGAGATGACGAATTAGACCAGGAAGAGAACGAAGGGGAAGAAAACAAACAGGAACATGGCGAAGTGACACTGCCTAAGGATCCAATCATGGAGCCTGAGACTTCCAATAAAAGAAAGGTTTCCCCGAAGAAACCATCAGCGCGGAAGAAATCACGAGAAAATAAACCTCCATTATAGACTGTGCTCACAGTGGATGATATTGACCTCATCATCGCTGCTATATCAGATACCTCGTAGGACATTTTGCAATGAAGTGAAGCCAAACATGAGACAATGTTTGATAGGATCGAGGCAGACCTCAAAGGGATACACCAGGCTCTTTATTCGAGCCGTCCTGTGTCTACTGCACCATCATCATCAGAAGGTATAGAAGTAGGAGATGAGCCTGCCCAGCTACGCAGATTAGCAGATTCGACAAAGGATCACCTTCATTAGGTCTAGGATGAAAAGGAGCAAGACATAGAGGCATTAAACAAGCAAAGGAGAAAGCCTTAGAGCAATGTCAGATTGCGTAGCAAGAGAAAGATGAACTCCAAGCGAAGTTTGCAGAGGATATAATGCACATCCAAAAGGAAAAAGAATAGTTTCTCACAGAGCATATGGGATTCAAGGAGATAGTCACCAGAGAAATTCGCTCTGTGTCGGGCCTCGCATAGATAGAAGAAGACACAGTGGAGAGTCAAGCGGAGAAGCGCACTAAAGCTATTCAACAGCTTCAAGCAAGAGTGGAAGAACTTGAACTGCAAGAAGTGCCAAGCACTCTGCAGGAAGTGAGAGACCAAAGAGAAGAAACTGCCAGGAACACAGTAGAAAGAATCAAGGCATTGGCCTCATAATGAAAGAAATTAAGCAATCAAAGTGCGTAGACTTATGAGCGCCTTGCAGAGGATCCATAACTAAGGACATTGGAGTCACAGCTCCAGGAACCAAAGAAACAAGCAACAACAATGCAAGCACAATTGAAGGTACTGTCAATAGTTGAGAAGATGAAAAGGTCACAAGAACATCGCGCAGTTCAACAACAGGTTCATTCCATTCAAAGTAAAGTCGTGGAAGTGACCCAGGGACTCCAGTCGATGAAGAATGAATCCTACACACTTTTTGAGTATATCGAGGGACAATGTGCACAACTGGAACAAGTGGTCACCACAGTGGAACAACGCTTCGAAGGACATGTCACCGAGATAGTCATTTAGTAATTCATTGAGAAGGAGGCTTTGGCGAAGCAGCAAGTCAAGGCAGCTCGAGCCAAGCTTGAGGCCTTCGAAGTAGAGTTGCCCAGTTTAGAGTGACTCGGGACGAGTCACTGGTGAGTGTTGGGGGCCTATTGGCCCTCGACCAAGTTTTGGAGAACCTTGGTCATGTTTGACCATTTTTGGGACTTCATCATGTAGGTCGACGACGGAGCGGCCAGGCGAAGCAGAGATCATGGGATCTTGCCCCATTTTTATGGGATTTTTAGGTTTAGGGTTGATGTAACGAGTATGGGATGTCGGCCCATGGGTCTTACCCATGTTTAGGCCCCTTTTGTAATGTTTAAATAAGTATCTAGGCGAGGTAAGAAGGAGTCAGTTGTAAGCCAGTGAGCTAAATGCAAATATTTGTAAAGGCTTTGTGCATACTGTGTGTTGATAACTTGCATAGATAAGTGCAAGTGATTGTAAGAAGGATTTGTGTTGTGCCAAACTTGGGGAAGGAGGATCTAGCGAGGTGCACACAGTTCCTATCCTATGTGGAGTTGGTTTTGTGGCTCTGTTCATGTAAGGAGATTGAAAGAAGATAATAAAGAAGAAGAAGAGTTGGTGGACGTAGCCCCACGCTGGGGGTGAACCACGTATATCCTGTGTTGTGATTGCTTTGTGTTATTGATGTGATTTATGCTTAATGTTGAATCTTTATGTATATTATATGCATCTAATGTAGTATCTTAGTGCTCAGTAATATGAATGAATGCTAGATCTGATCTATTTCTATGTGCTAAGTTCTTGGATGTGTTAGATCTTGTTGAATACTACGATGTTCTATAATTAGAGTTTTACATGTGAAGTGGATAAAGGGTTAAAGACTAATGAATATTAACTGCTAAGTGCTCTGTTAAGTAGTTTGATCATAGATCTGTGTCCTGGCTAGGTTGTAGACACTTGAGTCCTACAACCCCCACTGCCTCTACCTCGGGTGAGACTTAATATGCTTCGTACGTGTTTCCGAAAGGGTCGGTAGTTAGGGTTTTGTTGGTGCGTTGTTGAAGTGTTGGACCCCGGGTCTGCCCCTGTGCCAACAATCATCTTGTATCATAACCTTCTCCTTCATTTCCTATGACTAGAATGCTTATTTCCAGTTCTCCCTTGAACTCGAGAGATTCACCTCCTGTCTCTACACTCTTGATAGGTCTCCTTCTTCCCACCACACCTTCCTTTCTCACCTCTTTCATCAAGGTTGTGTGTGGCTCGAATCCCCAACCCGTGGTCAAGTCTAGAAGCCTTACAAATGGGTTTTATGCTCCATCCCCTCATTAACTCTTGAGGAGGTCTTCCCACCTACCACCCTGACTGTAATTCATTTCTCGGTCAGAGGACTGTTTTGGTCCTGAGAAATTAAATCCATTAAGTGATGGTTTGGTCAAGGTGAATGCAACCATTCTTGGTCCCCTTCAGCATCTCTTGTATAGCATTTGTGGTCTTTCTAAGTACACCCCCCTTCCAGCAGTCATGCAACACTTGTCCATTTTCTAGCAAATAATTAGATTTACATTTGTTTACCTTTCAAACAAAGGTCCATCGGATCAATATTCACACATATGGAGTTTTCCATAGTCTCTTGGACATTATAGTTATATTTAAAAGCCGGGGGAAAACATGGTGTTACAAGTCAAGTCCTTGAAATTTATGGAATAACACATTTAAATTTTACACTCAATAGCACCAACATGAGCATGAGAGACAAAAAATTACTTGGAAGACAATTATCATAGGCATAATCAGTTGTTTTGAATTTAATTTTTGTATAACATGAAAATAATAATTGGCAATTATGATTGTCACTAAGTGGCACTCCTCCCAACTTTCTGTACTTATTTATATCTATCGCATTATTATACTTTCTCCTATTTAAAATTTATGGAATAGTTAGGAACATAGTCCATGGATAGGTTTCATCATCCATTTCTCTAATATAATTTCTCTTATTTCAATGATGGCATGTCCCTTTACAATCATTGTAGCCTTATGATTCCCTCACGTGCATGTGGAAGGATCGATCATTTTTATGTTGATTTTTATGGGTTTATCAGGGTTTATACAGAGGTTATCATGTCCTCTTTCTCAAAGTAACACACATTCAAAGAAAGTTAGAATACTTATATGGGCCCAAATACCAATTATGTTTAATTAATAGAGTTCTTTTGGTCAAAAGTTGATGGAAAAAATTATTTTTAATTAATAGATTTATTTTGGTCAAAAGTTGATGGATAACTTTATTTTTAATTAATAGATTTATTTTGGTCAAAAGTTGATAGAAAAAATCATTTTTAATTAATAGAGTTCTTTTGGTCAAAACTTGATGTAAAACTTCATTCTGTCACATAAAACAAAAGGAAGACATTGAGCTAATCTCATGAGGTAAAATAGCCTCACACCTAATCTTCCATAGAGTAAATAAATTTAATATCCTCAAACAATGCTAAAGTCATGCAAGTGCATGAAGAACCTGAGTGCACCAATCGCCAAATAAATAAGATCACCAATTCCCAAATAAACAAGATCACAAACAAACACTGCCTTGAAGCACCCATGTACATTGATCCACAAGGAACCTTCAACACTTCTTGGCATACTAACACTCTCAAAAAATGTGCATGTCTCAATTTGTTGACAAGAAAGACAAAGGTCATAAAAAAGACTACTCAATGAAACCCCCCAAGAAATTTGATAGGACGAAACACTATGCAATTGATGAATCCATCCATCCTCCAAATCCCTAGATAAATAGTGAGCATTTAAGACTGGGGATAATGGATGTCTTTGATAAAGTACATAATATAGATGAGGATAATCATATGGCTAAAGTGGCTAGCCAAAGCACCAACTCCAATCTCTCCAAAAATACATAAGCATTCCAATGTTCAATTTATACAAATTAGTCTCACAGATAAGCCCTTGTAGATCCCTAATCAATACTAGAAGAATGGAGGACATACTCTTAAGCAAGAGCAAGTCACTCCCTCCAAACTATGAAACTATGAAGCTGAAAAATCACCCTAGAGAAAGATGATCTTCCTACTTAATCAATGAGATAGATAATGGGGAAGCTCCACCACACATGAATCCTAAATTTTTTTATTCCAAACTAGATGGCAAGCTAAACCCAAATCAACCCTATTGCCTTCCCACTACCACAAAACAAACTAGAAACTAACTTCTAGGCAACCAACATGATCCAAAAGATGAGGGAGTGAGACTCTTTAAAGAAATGAGGAGATGATATGATATCACCAAGTTTGAAAGTCCCCCAAACTCTAACTAAATGCTACATTGAAAGCACTCAATGTTGAAACAAGATATGCCAAGGAGTTTAACCTCAAGACATTGCACCATCCACTTGGCTATTAAAATACTCACTTGAGTGGTAGCATTAATTAAACCAATTCCCCCTCATCCTTGGGCATGGTGAAAACATCCTATGACATCAAGGGAAAACCTCGATCTCCACCATACCTAGAACACAAATAAGCTCTCAAAATATACTCATGTTGTTGAAACTGGGCCTTATTGGGAAACCAACAAGACACATAATAAACTTGATATGCCTAAATAATACAATTAACAACAGTGAACTTGCATGCAAATGGAAGGTCATTATGATCCTAGATATGAAGCTTACTTTGTAACATTTTCAAATACCAATCCCACATAGTTAATAGTAACAAGTTACCTCCAAAGGGAATCCCCAAATATCATGCCATAACCTTATGYTGAAAATAAGACCAGGTACCAAACCATAACACATGGTAAACTACAATGTGAGAATTAAATAAAAGACAAACATAATTCAATCATAACCACTATTAGGAATTCAAGGAAATCCCTTTAACCTCCTAGTTTAGTGAACACCACCAGTTGAAATATGCTTCATCAGGAATATTATGAAGTAAAACCAATGTCATTGTTGGAATACTTAGAAGAGGGGATGAATTAGTATGAACACTTTTATTGATTTTGACCACAATCTATAATCTTCAATAGTGTTCAACAATTTATCTTTAGCATTTAATATATCATCAGCAATATAATCATAAGCAACATCACATGAACAATATCACATCAAATACACAATACACCAGAATTTATGTGGAAACCCAAATGGGAGAAAACCACATAATGTTTTTCTTATACATCAAAAGAATACATTCATTGGAAGCATTGACTTCCCAATTCTCTAGCTACAACTCAAAGGAGGCTATGGCCCCCTATTTACAAGATCCAACTTGAAGGAAGCTACAACTCCTTGTATTCTTTGGCTCTAGCTAGAAGGAGGCTACAACCCCTTGATTCTCAAGATCCAACTTGAAGGAAGGTCCAACTCCCTGAGTTCTATGAAACCAACCAAAAGGAGGCTACAACCCCCTTTCCTTGCCCCGTCTTGTCTCCCTGAAATATAAATGTAGACCAACTACCACTACCACTATCATTTCCACTGTCACTGTCACTATCACTTCCTCTATCACATCAACCTGTAACCTATCAACCTATCACTGTATATGACATGTCACTATCATTGTACCATTAACCCATAGTTGTCACTATATCATCAACATGTAGTTGTCATTGTATCATCAACTTGCTATACGAAAAACTGTACCATACCATGCATCAATTGTGTACCAACAAATGGAGTATAACATACATCAATCATGTACCATAAGATATTTCAACTATAGATACCATAACATCATATAACATGTAGTAGAGCATCAACCACATATAGAAATAATACCATATACCATATCAATCATGTATAGATATGTACCATATCATCAATGAAGTTCCTCAAATAACCCAAACATATGTCTCATCCATATACCACCATACATCAAGTGTATACCTAAACCATACATCTACATATCAATGCTTGAACCATAACAATCATACCATAACCAGATACACTAATATACCTCTATCAACCATGTACCCAAGATGTACCTCAATCATGTGCCAAATCAAACATACATCAAGCATGTATCATACCATAACCATGTATAACCATCACAACAAGTACATAAGAATACTAATACCTTTGTAGTTGACCTAATGAATTGTAGATCTTACTTGTACGCTCAATTTTGATTTCTAGGATCAGGTATAAACATAACCCCCAAAATTGTCTTGTCCTCGCAGGACTAAGATATCCTTTCATGCAAGGCCTCGTGTGACGATCCCTAATCAACCCACAAGAGTGCATCGCGATAAACTAGTGGTCTAATTTGCGGGGGCCTACCAAACTAGGGTTTTCTCAGCAAAATTCGCTCTCCTCCGCAACCCCAAAAATACCACACTCCTTTCTTGTCACTACCTCATATGTTTCTATCACTAACTTGACAAATAGATCACTAGTTCACTAGAATATGTTCAATAGAATGACTAAGTGAATGTTCTTGTGAATAACTCCTTGAGGTGTATTTATGATTTTTCTAAGTAACCTCTCTCCTTAAACTTAGTGGATTCTAGAATTTCTTGTTACAGCCACTTTACTTTTTCATTAAATACTTGTAACCAACTAGGGTATTTTTCACCATTCTTCAGGGATTTTAACATCACAAGGCCATAACTCCTCAATCGCGAGGAACTACAAGGCATACCGCATATCACCAAAAATGACATGACAAGGAATATCCATCTATGAGTGTCTTACCTGCATCTACATTTTCCTTCATGTCCATATTATTCAATCAACTTCAAGTACCAAAACCACATTGTCATGGCTTCTTCAAGAGTTGACATCAATGACAGCCAATCTGTCAACAATCTCCCCCCTTTCATCTAAGTTTCTTGGCTTAACCCTTTCCTTGGCAGTGTTTTACTAGGTATATGTGGTTTTTCCCTTGACAAACATGTATATATGTGAGTTGCCTTCCTTTAGGGAGCGTATATACATGGTTGTTTCTCAAACAGTCGCGTGCATCATCTCTTGAGTCTTGCTAGATGAGTTTTTTTGTTTTCTAGGTGAGTTTTGTTGGTTGCTAAGTCTTCTTGGGTCCATGTTCTGACTGTTAAGTGCCTAAGGAAGTATTTATATTGTTTGATTTTTGGGTGGATGACCAGTACATGAGATGGACCATGCTACATCAAGAGAGGGGCCAAGCAGTGTTGGAGTTCACCAATACCTTCCATACCTTGAGCACCAAGCTGGGTATCAAATATTCTGAGTGACATTTGGTTCTAAAATATCGTGGGGTGCTACACAGATACATCCAAACTGAAATGGAGTTTCTAGACATTTCATCACTAGGAGATGCCTATCGATATGTTTTCAAAATAGAGAATAAATTTAGGCACCAGAACAAATAGGAGTTTGGGTCTACAAATCTGCAACAAAAAAATTATGATAAAGATGATTCTAACAAACAACCTCCCAAAAACCATTCGAAACCACAAGAAAAGAAGGGTTACAGGAAGACAAAGAAGGACACTAGAAAATGGTGTGATTTCCACAAAATCCCCTAACACAACACTGATGAATGTCGCTCTAAACAATCATTGGTGGTCAAGACCCAAGAAAAGGATCCAAAACCTGATTCATAATATGATTAAGAAAATAATGGGAAAAGACAGATCATTGACATGGACCCCACTGCTACTGTCGTAGCTGTAACAATTCAACCAAAAGAACCAGAAGATCTTGAAGATGGGGAGTGCCTTTTCAATTCACAGATGTGGATGAAGGGGACCCCACTTCATTTTATTGTTGATAGTGGAATTCAGAAGAACCTCATCTCAATGGAGGTTGTCAACAATAGTTGGCATTGTTGACAACACCACACCCGCAGCCATACAACATCAAGTGGCTTGACCAAGGACAAGACCTCCATGTCAACCAACAATGTCTATTTTCATACGACATCCAACCCTTCAAATATAAGGTATTATGTGATGTTTTCCCACTGGATGTCTGTGATTTTCTATTGGGCCAACCATATATGTGGAAGTGCCATGCTATTTATGAATCTTGACCCCGTAGTGTCATTGTTACTTTGGGGGGTCATATCTACAGGATACCAGAGGTAGTTTAGAATATTTCCCCACCTAAACAGTGACTCAAGGTAGTATCTCATACTAAAATATTGAACTTCTTCATAGTATGTTCAAAAGGTGAACAAAAGAACACTACAACCACTATAGCCTCAGTCTAAGCACCTTTTGTCCAATAGAAGCAGGTCGAAAATATTGAAGAAAAGTGCAACGATTCCTTTTTCAAAAATTTATCTCATGTATCCATACTAGTTAAAAAGTTCCAACCCTTACAACCACAGGTTCATGACAACCTTAAACAAGCTAACCAACACAACTTCTCCAGCAAAGCAAGCAACTCATCATGATGCAGATTGAACAAACACTTTTCCATATCCCCCAAGCACTCAATGCAATGGATACCATTGCTTCCTAAGGAAAGAGGATTGATCTAGGTAGATATCAATAGCCACCCACCTATTCCATCTGGCTCAAAATAGTCTTCTGGAAATTTACTATTTTTAGTAGTTTTTCAGTTCCTAAACGTTTGGGGCCATTTCGAGTTCCTAAATGAATTTTTTTCTGGATCAAGCACCTTAAAGATATTTAAAGGCTATGATTGAGCCCCCAAAATGAATCTCCTTGAATATACCTTTCCAACAAGCTATCGTGTTCCCCAAACAAAGATCATATGCAAAAGTTACACCCCCGGGAAGTTGATACACCAAACTACCCAAAACAGGGTCCAGAAGACTAATGTAGGACAACTGAATGTGATATAAAGAACATCAACAATGAATTCTCTATCTATAATCATTCACTCATAATAGAACAATAGACATAATGATGAACAAGATGGAAAATATTCACAATGAAAACATATTGCAGATCACCAACACAAGAATATCTGAGACAAAATATTCAAGTCCTTCAACTTGAAAACTTTCATTAACAAAAAATATATACAACTACTAAAGATTCTTTTTCCTCAAGTCTCCAACCTCCTTTTATAATCCTTTTCATGATAATATATAGCATTACATTACAATATAACTCAATTAGGTTGAAATAGTTAGGGTTTCAGATTGAAAGAGTTACAAACTAACTCCTATTTTTTAGGGTTTAGTTTTAACTAATTAAATTTGGTGAAAATCTGTAAAAATAGGCTGTAAAGATCCCTTCGAATCTCCCAAACCATGATACTTGTGCAAAAATCAAGATATTTTTTGTATATGAACTCGTGCTTGAGAAAAAAACTCTTTCAGTTTGTTGAGATCTATCACCATCTACTTGGAATCTGAGCTTGAAGTCAACTGCAAAAACAATTAACTACAAAAAATTTCGCAGCAATCAAGAAATTTCATAACGACTGGTAATTTCTCCTTTTCTCCCAAATGGCGAACTCGGTTGATATTATTTTTTTTCAGCAAAGTAATGAAACTATGATGCCTCTCCACAAAAAATTTGGACAAAACTCTTTTTTTCTTCTCAAAGTTATGATGAAAATAACATTTCGTAGAAACTAGGAAATTTGCTGTGAAATCTTTATTTCAACAGTTTTCCAACAAAAGTTGCTGCGAAATCTATGTTTCAATTTCTGGTGTTGCAAAAACACTCCGAGTTTGATCCAAAACTTTAAAATAACCTCAGAAAACACAAAAAAATGTTGTGTCTAGAGTATTACCAAACTATTCCACTGCAACTTTGGCCAACAAGTCCAGATTCCTCTTTGCAATTTGTTCTTTCCTTAGTCTATCATTTTCCATTGTTGCATCTAGAAGGCCATAGGAAATTTCGATGATAGAAAAATAATCACAAAAATGACCAGGAGTGATCCACATGCCTCATTGATATTACATTGATAGAAATACCATCGAACCTTGACACATTATCTCTAGGAGATCA
>JASDQU010500538.1:12668-42260 GCA_032191745.1 Picea mariana
TGTTTGGGAGATAGGCCCTCAAACCATTACCAAATTCCCTTATTCTACCCCCCACCTGGAGTCCAAGCATTCCAGGTAGCTGCAACCCTTACCCTTCCGAACATGGTGTTTTCCATCCCTATATGATATATTCACCCACCCATGATGGTTCCTCAGCCATCTCTCCCTCCTCAGACAGAGGGAATACCAATGCATATGCCAGTACGGGCTCCTGCCAAACCACCCTCACCCCCAACTATTGGCACCATTGCCACTATTGGGGGCAGACAAAAGAAGAAAGAGCCCAGAGCTCCACTTCCTCCCTAAATTCAACCTCCTTGCGTACTATACGAAAGAGAAGGACACCCCACTAATATTTATCCTACTCTTCCCAAGTTACGCAATCTGATCTAGCTCCCTAGAGAAACCACATTGTTCGCCACTCCACCAGGTACCTCCACTGCTACTACAAAGTCCTCCACCGCAAGAAATAATGGGGTGTGAACCAAATTCGCTTATGCCATATGATCAGAATATGGCCACTACACTCACCATTTCCTATATCGACCTCAGTTTTGCTAGACATTAGTCATAGTACGCCAAACATCTTGGCCAAAGCCCTCTCAGCCACTCCCTACTGCGGCTCACATTATTGATATTCAATATATTTTGTCATTAGTCCCTGAGCGAACAAGGTACCCTCCATAGTATCAGGACATGTACTTTATTTCTAGTGGTCCCTCGCACCCTGTACATGATATCCCCTTTGCATCCTCACCCCTTGAGGACAATAAAACTTACCCATTGACAGTTCCCCATGTCACCTCCTAGGATCCCCTGTCTTCTCGCATTTTCCACTGCGACGAAGATATCCTAGAGGAACTCACTACCTCCTGATTTCCCATGGAATGTGCTCCATCATCGAGCACTTTTCCTCTCACAAGAGGACTTTCACCTGCCTGATCGGTATCCCCAAGCTCCTGTAATCTTCCAAGTCACCTCACAACACTCTCGCCAGATCACCAATAGTGTCAGTGCAAATGAGGTGGCATTGTGGACCCACCACCCGTATATAGGCCCTTTTTCCCAACTTCCATACTTTGTTACAGGATCCCAGAGCCTCATTTTTCTGATTCATTCTTAGCTATGGGATCATGGTCCCACCATCTACACATTCACATTCCCCAGGTCATCATCTGCACTTGGCCCCAGAGGAGCATTTTTCTCACGTCACATTTCGGTACGCATGCTCATGTTCACTTTTATCAAATAGCTATTATATGTTCTATTGTTCCTGAGTTTATACTTTAAGACTCTAAAGTATACCATCAAGGCATCCAAAAAGGTAGAGATAGTTAATGGGTAAAAATATCAATTTAATGGAAAGAGAGATCAAAGTTGGTTCCTTAACTGTCTCTATCTAGCTTCCCATTGTTCTTGGATGCTAATATCCCTTTCAATCACGGCCCATGAACGTTCAAGTTCTACCCATGTACTTGTTGTTTGTAAGATGGTATTGAATAGGTTTAACGTAATGCTTGTCTGATCTGATAGATCGGGTTCTATATTAGGCTGTCTGGTAACTAGAACAATCATGAAAGCTAAGGGTTTCCTTTTTGTAAGTCAAAATTATTTTTAAGGGTCGCAAATTTCTGGTTTGAATTAATTAAAATAAAACTTCCAAACTATGAATCAATAGTATAACAGAAATAAAGGTCGTTTCTAGTATCTAAGTCAAATTTAAAGGAAACGGTGCATGGAATGAAGAAAGAAAAAGAAACATATAGTTGTATAACAAATGTGAGGCATCAATTGAAGAGGAATCTCACTTTATGGTAATAGAAGAAAGAGAGACGATAACTTTGATGAAGTATACAATTTCAGAATTCTAAAATGTCCATAGGTCTTATATCCGTTGATCGCTGATAAAGAGGAAAAACTACAGACGATTAGATAATCTGACCATTCAATCACCACAATAGAGGTTGCATCATGAAAGCATTCATCGAAGGTATGAAATAAAAGATGGAATGACAGAGAAACACATAACTCAGGCTTGACAAGATCTGGAATCTTCAATCTGTATTGTATTAATTCTGGCAAAATGAAATTTTCTCTTTACAATCCCATCCAGAAAAAGGCCTCGTCTTAGTCTTGAAAAGTTATATTTATACAAAACTACCAATCCTAAGACGGTTGGCGATTTCCTAATTTCTAGTGACTAACTATTTCTTAAAAATAGATCAGAAACTATTTGCATGATCTTCTCCATTTTTCTGCTTTCTTGGAAGTAAATATCCTCCAAATGATACTTTTACTTTGTTGATGACTCTCCTTCTTTTGATCCAATATATTCAGTGCATCTCTCTAGGAACTGTGTAAAATTTCTGGGGGGTTCTGGAAGGTCCTTTGCTTCAAATAGATAAACCTTTCTCTGTATCTTGGAGAGATGTTCTTCAACTCCTTTATCTGCAAACCTTATCGACTGCAGTTTTAAGTTGGGCTCAACTAACAACCTGTCTATTAGGGTGACATCCATTTCTCTTAGCTGTGAAATTTCTATTTGAATTTCACTCAAATTTTCTCTAAAATTTAATTTATGTCTTACAATATTAATCTGTCTCAGAAGTCCTATACAATTGCCTTTTCCAATGTTTAATGACCTTTTTTCTAAGAGATCAAAAAATTCTTCCCAGTCATCTCTGATTTCCTTGACTATTCTTTTGTTTTCAGTTATGTTGGTTTCCCATAGCTTGAGCATGATGTCGCCTCTGATTTGCTCTGTGGCTGATATTTTCATAGTTTTGGATGTCTCTTCACTTGCTGAATATATGATTGCATTTTGGAGAGTAACCCTTGTTGCTTTGGCTTCTTTTTCCATCAAGATAATATTATCAAAGGCATTATCTGCTTCTTGAAAGTAACTCTGAATAATCTCTATCTTGGAAATCAATTTATGTTGTTCAACTTCTATTTTTTAATGCACTTCCAGTGACTAGGCTTGGAAAGCTTTCAGATCTATGACTTGACCTTCCATCAAATTTAACCTAGCCTGTAACTATTCTGCATGCTCCTTTTGTTGAGCAACCTGCACCTAACTTGCTTGTATCTTCTGGCTCATTCCGTCCATGCTTGATTTGAGTAATTGAATTTCTAGCCTTTCGGCAGCCCTGGTCTGCTCCAAGATTTTACTCACCTCTTCTCTGATGTTCTTCTCAGCATTCTTTAACTGATCTTGTAATTGAGCTATCATGTTATTACTCTTCTTTATCCTCGTTCTCATGTTTCCCATGGTAAAAAAGTTTGTTGTTGCCATGGCTCCCATGGAACCTTCTATCTCTATAGCGAAATCCTCCTCCTCCAAATTCTGTCCATCTATCAAGACTTTATGTTTTTTTACCATACTCCCCTCCTTCATATACATCTCTTGTTTCAGGACAACCTTCCTTTTTCTGCTCAAAAAATAATCAGAAGGAGGAATCTCATCTATGGAGATAGAGGTGAGGTCATCAACAAATAGAGCTCCTGTCTGTAGGAATTCAAAAGCAGACTATAAGGGGGTTAAGGAAGCTATGGGACTTCCTAGATCTGTATATCCTTTCCCTCCTATCGCCTTAGGTGTATTGACATCAACACTAGGTGATGATGGGGGAGTAAGCTTACTTGACTCAAGAGGTCTCCCAGACCTCCTTTGTGCTTCGATCTCTGATTTTTTTGTCTGTAAGGCCTCTTTGTTTTGTGGGGGCCTTTTCGTATCCTGTGGGACTTTTTCAGGATTGCCCTTCTTCTGTTCTTCCTATTCGAAGCCTGGGGGAACATTTTGTTGCTCCTCGGGGAGGGTGATTGCTTCTCCTTGCAGTACTTTGGGAATACCACTCTGTCTATGCTTTTGAAAGGTTCAAAAACTAGCTTGTAGGTCGGACGACAGTGTCTGTACTCGTTCTAACACCTCTTTATAAGTCTTAGTCCCTTTGAACATGTCATCCCAAGGGGACTCCTCATGTTCATATGCTTTCATATTGTAGTGTATCAAGTGTTTGTTCACTAGTTGATAAGGGTCATGCCTTTTGTACTCAATATTTAACAATTTGACTTCTTCGAGTGCTTTTGCTTCCACCTTGGAATGGCCCAAGTTTTGTAATGAAAATTTTCTGATGTGCACAGGGAATATTGGCCAAGACTTCTTTTTAGCCGCCCTTAGCTCTATTCTGATACCGCCTTTCACTATTTGGTGTGCTACTTGCCTACACACCAGTCTATCCGGGAGGAATTTTGGAAGCGCATGAGGCGGGATTGAGCACCCATAAACCATGTAGGAGAAGCTTTCTTCAATGAACCAGTCGACTATTTCCTTGAGGTTTTTTGAAATTGTTTCAGAAATGCAAAGAGGGTCACAGTCGAAAAACATTTTATGCATTGGTATTACCACGAAATGACAAATTTCGTAAAACGAATTATTTGCGTTTTCTTCCCACAGCTTAGAGTGATACTCATGAATGGGTTCGAGGCAGGTTATGTTCGAACTCCAATTCATCAGGGGGAATGGAGTCATAAAACAAATTGCGTCCATGATGTATGCCGACATGTAAAAGGCCACTGGTTGAGCTCGGTATCTTGCAGCTTTATAATCTGAAACCTCTTTGGCTATGTTATCGGATAAAATCTTACTCCAGTTGAAACTATATCCTTCTGATGCTTCCTCTAAAAAGGGCACCCATTCTGTGGGGAAATGACGATGACTCTTTTTTCCGAAGAGTCTGCACAACACCATGGCTACATAAACCATGTACTCATTCAAAGAAGTTGTGGCATAAATTATGTGGGTATCGGCCCTAAATTTTGATGGACATATCCACCAACCTTTGATTAAATCAGGGTAAGTTTGGTATGCCTCAGTACATTCCTTTCTCTGAAATTCAGCT
Source organism: Picea mariana (assembly GCA_032191745.1). Lineage (NCBI taxonomy): Eukaryota > Viridiplantae > Streptophyta > Pinopsida > Pinales > Pinaceae > Picea > Picea mariana. The sequence goes on from JASDQU010500538.1 coordinate 17,570, forward strand.
ATAAATTCGGCATTATAAATGTATTTAGGATTGGGTGAGAGTTTGTACATTACCTGGATATGTTTAGGTTTGAATGAGTCGATAATGACCGCTTGATCATTTAAAATGCTTCTCGTTGGAATATCAATCTTCTCTAAAGCCCAACTGATCATGTCATTGTACGCCATGAGACATGGGCATGCTGTAATCTTGTGAAGTTCTGATTCTGCTATGTCCCGAAGGTGATTCTCGGAATCATTAGGGGAATTTTTGATCTCGTAGTCTATAATTTCATAGATTTGTCTCCAGGATTTGATTGAGTCGATAGCATGTGGCGTGGTGTCGGATATGACATCTCCCTCTGGGCTGAAAATCTCAGTTGTATCTTCACTCTTCTTGGGTCCCTTCTTTGGTGCCATAACTTTCGTATTGGAATGAAAACCTTTCATAGAAGAGAGGTGTATAAGCTTGGATGGATGCGACTTACTCCTAATAGAAAGAACAAGAATAAGGTTCAAAACACAGACCTTTAATTTTCCTTTAACTCATTTTATGGTGAAAGTACTGACGCAGCTACCAAGAAGTTAATACCTTTAATGTAGAAAATATTTCTGAGATATGCATTTGTGTCATAGAAATCACCAGCTATCCGTTATTAATATGGTCATATTTCGGCGATTCTAAAATCAAAATTCAAAATATCTCGTTCAACGGAACTCAAAAAATGAAAATACCTAAGAAGTTTAATTACCATTAATTGTGTTTTTAAAACGAAGTTAGTTCATTTTAAACATTGATTTTGAGTCGAGATTTCATGTTTCGGGGTTTCAAGGTTTCAGGGATCTTTCTTACACGAGGTATGTCACCACTAAACCCTGAATCTCAAAATCACGATGAGATTAGTTTAGGCCTTAGCTTTGGTATTGAGTCGGGGCTTCATGTTTTGGGGTTTCGGGAATCTTGCTTACATGACGTATGTCACCACTAAACCCTGAATCCTGAAATCACGATGAGATTAGTTTAGGCCTTAACTTTGGTATTAGTAATTTAATTAATCAGGTTCAATAACTAACTTCTATTTTTTTTTTTGGGAAATCGGGGATCGGGATTTCACGATTCGAAATGTATTGAAAACGTATTGTTCTGAGTGAACCCGAATCCTGAAAGGTTAAAAGATTGTTAATTAACTCCTTTAGGGTTTTAATTTATCATGATTAAAATTACTTTACAGAATGTGTGTTGAGACTTTAAAAACACTTGAGTTTTCTTGCTTTTATTATTAAAAAATAAAGCCATTTCGGGATTTCAGTACCGGGATTTTGGGACTGATAGCGAGGATTATACCTTATGAAAAGTCGAATCCCGGAAAAGAAAAGTTATAGTCTTAGAGATAAAAACTTTAAGACCTGGTTTCAACATAGGATCCAATTGGGGACCTCGTCTCCTTGTGGGATGAGGAGAACGAGCGGATTTAGTGCCTTTATTGGGTAAATGGGTTCAATTATTCCAGTTTGTGAGACGTAGTTGTAAAAACCCAACTAGGAGGATAAATATTTCAACCTTAACTTTGGAAAATTTTTGAGATTAAAACGTTCGACAATCTCGAGATAGGCTCACACAGATTTCCCTTTCTAAAACCGACCTCAGATTTGTGAAAGATAATAGAAATAAGATTAGCCATTCTACCAGTTTTTATTTGATCGTATTCGCATCAAGGGACTCTTAGAGTGTAATCTGGAATCCCATAATCTTAGAGTGTAATATGGCTTGAAGAAGAAAATTACCAGAGCATCTTGCAATTCGTGTATAACAGCCTTGTCCGATATGTAGACATTGCTTCACTGCCAGTGAGCATGTTCAGTACCCCGGTGAAGTTATCAGATTTTCCACATTGAATTTCCTTTCACCACTTCATTATTTTTAGCATTTAAATGCCGAGATGAGGGCAATCATATAATGAATTTCCTTTCACCATCTCTTTAGATTAGATGGGGTCAATCAATAATGAATTTCCTTTCACCATCTCTTTATATACACTTTTGTTATGAATTGGGGGCAATCAATAAGTATGTAACATACTCAGGGAAAATATCCTGCTTAAATCTTTTTACAGCAAAGGTCTGTCAACTTATTTAAATAGCTCTGGATTAATCTTCTTTTGGCCCTCAGACACTTTAACTTTATGGAGAATCTCAGTGAAAACTTATTAATATTTCTTAGGGACTTCCCTTGAGCGAAAACGATCATTTTATTTCTGCTAGAATGACTAAAAAGGTTAGGATTAGCCCAGACATACTTCCGGTTCAGCCAAAGTTTAGGAGAAACATAGAATTTTACCTATCCTCACTTTGAAAGTTAGTCTGAACATTTCCGAAATTAAGATGGGACTTTTTCCTTTTTTCTTTCTCTTTTTTTTTTTCCTAGAGACTAATGGGAAAAAATTCAGAGTTGAGTGAAGAGTAAGCTTGATAGTGATCGAAGGGAAAAGGTGAGAGAACCTCGAAAACTTAGGAATGCTAACGATTATTATTTATTCTTTTTTTTTCTTTTTTTATAACTGTCGTGAAATTTAGTGTCTCGTTCATTGGTACCTCTTAGGACATTTTTAACTCAGGTTCCCATGTCAGAGTTCATATCTTAGTAGTTCGTTGTATTTACAGCTAGAAGACTGTTTACTTATTACCTTTTTGGTAAGTATTTATCATGATTATTCATGTAGATTACCCTTATAGTATAGTTGATCTCTTGATTCCTTGACGATTTTCCTGCAAATAAAATGACCTAATAATTGTCAAACACTCATAATAATTTTGTGAACTACTAGATTTGAACTGTTTTGTATTTTCATTTTTTGAATTTTTTTTTGAATCTTCAATCAAACTTACCGAAAGCAATGTAACTATAAAGAAAATATGAAAAAAAACTGGTATGTACAATGAAGTTCGAAAACATATTACTGCATGTAGTGTTTAAGGTATCGCCCATTTACAGGGGCACTCAGAATGTCTCCATTGAGATTTTCTAATGAAAAAACATTTTCTCCTTATGAGGCCGAGACTCTATAGGAGCTAGACCAGATCGAATCGAACTTGCCGTGTTTGCCAGTGTCTTCTCTTCTGGCTTCCCATTTTAGTACCAGATCTCCAGAGAGGAAATCTCTATCCTTATCCTTTTGATCGAATAAAGCCTTTATCTTATCCTGATATCTCTGCAACTTTTCATTTACTTTTGCTCTATTTTGCTGAACTTCGACCAGCTGGTTTGCTCTCCTGGTAATGTCGTTAGGTTCTTCGTTTGAATCTTGCCAAAGTTTCATTACTGGCGGAGCAAGATTGATTGGTAAAATAACATCAGTGTCATATACCATCTGAAAAGGGGACATCCCAATTTCCCTTTTGGTACTTATCATGTTGGCCCATAGAGCATATTTCAAATGGATATGCCATGTTTTCTTGTTCTCAGTCAATATTTTTTTTATCACGGTTGTTAGAATTTTGTTAGATGACTCAGCTAAACCGTTGCCCTGCATATAATAAGTTGTGGAGTGTCCTAATATGATGTTGAATTTTTGGCAAAAGCTTATCATAGCCATCGATTTAAATTCTTGTGCATTATCGGTGACTATCTTTCGAGGACAATCAAATCTGGATAAAATATTTTCTTCTAGAAAATTGATTACAACTACGTCAGTTGTGTTTCTCGTGGGAATAGCTTCCACCCACTTAGTAAAATAGTTCGTTGCAGTTAGAATCCACTTGTGTTGAGCACTGGAATGTGGGTGAATCTCTCCGATGAAATCAAGACCCCATTGCTGAAAAGGGGCTTCGGTTTTAACTGGAATTAGAGTTAAAGCTGGGACCTTATGTTTACTTGTAAACAACTGACAGGGAATACAAGTTCAGACTTTGGTGTTTACATCTGTGAATAGTTTGGGCTAGTAATATCCAGCTCTTAAGATTTTATAAGCTGTGGCTCACCAAGTGTGGTGTCCTCCACACACTCCCTCATGGAACTCATCTATAACCTTTTCAGTTTCGGTCTCGACTAAACAACTCAGCAAGAAACCCAGGGGATCCTTCCAATATAATTTTCTGTCTATAATACAATATTTTATAGCATGTAGCTTCAGTGTCCTGGCTTTAGATGGGGTTAGTTCACTGGGACATTGAAGAGTCAGTAGGTAATAAACAATATCACGGTACCAGACTAAAGAAGAAAACATGTCTTCTATATCAACCGTAGGTGTAGCGAAATCGAGTTCATTTATCTCTAGGAAATCCTCGTCTTCTTGCAACTGATTTATTCCGAGTGCCTGCAAGTTTGATTCGGATAACAATTTAGCCAGACCTTGGCATTTAATGAGTTTTGTTGGTTTGACTTCAAGATCGAACTCCTGAATCTTAGCTAGTCATCTACCTCTTCTCCCATCACTATCTGGCTGAACCAGTATGTCTTTGACAGAGCTTGTAGGAACATAAGCTATGATCTTCGAATGTAATACATATGTTCTGAAGGCCTTGAGAGCCTTTACCATTGCGTAATCTTGTTTTTCTAATATATTATATTTCAACTCAGCATCTCTCATAATTTTACTAAAAAAACAATGGGTTGTTCAAAGCCTTCTTCGTTTTTCTATAACAATACAACTGCGATAGTGTGTTCGGAAGCAAAGGAAAAAATCAGAAATTCTTTTGTGTAATCAGGACTAGCCAAGACAGGTGCTTCGCTGATAACTTTTTTGATTTGTTGAAAAGATGATTTGGCTTCACTTGTCCACTTCATGTCACTGTTTTTTTTCAACATATCTGTGATTAGCTTCACAATTTCGGCAAAGTTAGGGATGAATCTTCTCAAGAAATTTATTTTTCCTAAGAAAGATTGAATTTCTTTTACATTTCTAGGGATGTTTATAGTATCTATTGCTTCAATTCTTTTGGGATCGATTTTGATTCCGTCTTTAGACACTATATGGCCTAATAACTTACCTTATTGCATAGAGAAATGAGATTCTTTTGGATTGAGGGACAAACCAAATTTACGACATTTCTTGAAAGTTTGCTTCAGGTGCACTAGATGTTCTGCATCAGATTTTGAAAAAACAGTCAGATCTTGAAAAAAAAGTCAGATCATCGATATACATAACAACAAATTTATCTCTCTCACCCACGAAGGTGATGTCCATGGCTCGCTAGAAGGTTGCCCCTACATTCATCAAGTCGAAAGGCATTTTATCGTACATGAAGGTACCCCAAGGGGTAGTGAAAGACATTTTTTCCTTATCATCTTGGTGTACTGCAATCTGATTGTAACTTGAAAAATCATCAATCATCGACATTCTATTAGCTCCAACTACTTTATCTAAAACGTGGTCCATCTTAGACAATGGGTAATTGTCTTTGAGTGACGATCGGTTCAGGTTTCTAAAGACAACACACAGTCTGCTTTCGCCATTTTTCTTTCTTACTGGGACTAAATTAGCCACCCACTCGGAATATCTTAGTGGGACGATGATTTTGGCATCCAAGAGTTTTTTTACTTCTTTTTCTATTATTGGTAGCAGAATAGGGTTTATCTGTCTGAGTTTCTGTTTAAAAGGCTTGACACCAGGTTTCAAAGGAATTTTATGTTCGATTATAGAAGTATCATAAGTTCTCAATTCGTCGTAAGACCAAGCGAAAACGTCTTTATATTTTCTAAGCAACTCAACGTATTTACTTTTGGTTTCTGGGGATAGGTATTCGGATAGTTTCACCAACCGAGGGTTTTCTTTGGTACCTATGTCACAGTCCTCAACCTCTTCAGGCTGAGGTTGTAAAGTGGATCTTAAAGGGATACCATCTTGATTAAATAACCTTTCCAAGGGAATCAAGCCCTTGGGGATTTGGTTATTTTTTAGAACAAGCATTCGAATGATTGGTGATTTTATCGTGGAATTCTTGGGGGTCCTCCCCTTCCTGCATGATCCAAACATGATCATTTTGGTTTTCTTGGTCAGCATGCGTTTCGGCAAACTCATCTGTTGATTTTAAAAATTTGCACAGTTGTTCATCCTCCTCAAAAACTTGCCAGTGTTGTATTTTATTGGGTATGGAAGATCGATGTCTCATTTGTATATGGTACTTTAGTTTGAAATCAGTGGGAGGTGTGAATGTTGAGGCTGCTTTGGCTAACGCATCATCCTGTTGGTTTTCAGTTCTTGGAATGTAGTGAACTTTGACAGAGGAGAATAATTTTTTTATCAGATCCCAGACGCAATTCCTGTAAGACCTCAACCTAGGATGTTTGGCCTGGTACTGTCAGTTTACCTATTTTACGATTAGCTCGGCGTCACCAAATATTTTGAGGTTTTTTTATTTTCATTCTCCTAGTGGCTTCTAACCCTAACACTAAGGCTTCATGCTCGCATACATTATTATTGTGGTCCACATTCCACTGTAGTCTATAGGAAAAGGGGATTACGAATTGATTATTAGGGGCCACAAGGAGTGCCCCAGCTCTAGCTCCAAAGTAGGATGAAGCGCCTTCAAAAAACATCTTCCACACACCAGTGCTATATACATTTTTTTCTTTTTTCTTTTGTACAACTTTCATCTATACCTAAATCAATATCATCATCAATGGATAAAATACAATTACCTAAATCTTGATCTGCAATATATACAAGGTGGTTATTTGAGTTGCGCGGATCACTTACCATGAATGCCAACCTAGTTTCTTTGTATAGGCGCATGAACTGTCCTCCAAAAACTGGAATCGTAGCATATGTCATGTCAAGCTGGAGAGATCCTCCAAGCTTGGCACCCAAGGATATGGATAACAACATACCATATTTCAGAGGGATATCGACGACCACTACGTCCATGAGAATGCTTTTCGCAGGTATTTGTGCCAGATTTACCACCAAGTTTTTAATCATGCCTATACATTTAACTTTTCTTGAATCGAATGAATATAAATCTCCATAATGCCTAGTGATTTCGAGACCCAATTTATCCATAATGGATTTAGGCATTACATTGTGGGATGCTCCAGAATCGAGCATACAGTTATGGAGTAGTTGGTCGAACAAGGTTAATGTGATATAGAAGGGGGCAACAGTGTCTTTGGCGCCTTTGAAATGTGGACCAAAAACTATGTTCGGCTTGTCATCTTCTAAGTTAATGACATCGTCTTGGCTTTCGTCTTCTGAAAAACTAATCATCTTGGCAATTTGTTTTCTGTAGATTGGGTTTTTTGCCAACTCAACAAGAGGTATGGGGATCTTGATTTTATTGATTTCATTTTCCAGATTAAAATTCCCCACAATTTTGTTGTTCTCTATGGTTTGGGCTTCGATCCCCTTCTTATCAGCTTTCTTTTGTGGTGTAGGTTTTGTTTCAGTTGTAGGAGCTTTCACTTTCTATGTTTTGACTGTGGGTGTTTCAGCTGACTTAGTCTTGGTAGGATGTGTGTCCGTGATGTTAGTTTTTTCAGTCTGCTTTTCAACATTTTTTGAAACCGTCTCGCCTGTCTCGCCCCTTGGCAAGATCTTTTTCATTTGGGTGATTGCGAGACTCCTGTTTATAGGCCTTAGATTGTACTTCTTGTGAAGCTCATCCATTATACCATCTGCAATACCCTGGTAGGTCAAATATTTAGAAGTACTGTTGTTTATGTCATTTTCCAATCTATTTTCTTTATTTAAGGATTTTTCATAATCTTGTCTCGATAAATAGGGTTGTGGATCATCATCGCCCAGATTGTTTATATCTTCCTCTAATTCCTCGAAATCTTCTAAGTCTTCCTCTCCAATGAAGTTTTCACTCTTGAAGGGGGTTGGGATTTTTTTATTCTCATTCTTAATCTATCTTTGTGGGGCTTGAGGATTGGGATTCCTTCTGAAATCCTTTCTGGGAAAATGGTCATTTTTTGTTTGATCTAATTCCATTTTAGAAATCTTATTAGACAGTTCTTTAATTGTTCTAGCCATGTCATCCATTTTGTCTCCTGAAGATCTTCTTGATCCAGAAGATCCTCCTTGTTCTCTGTACCTTCTGGTTTCTTTGTTTCCAGTCTCTGTTTTGGATTTTAGCTTTCCTGAAGCCATCATGTTTGATTCAATTTCTAGGTCATCATCTTACATCTTGGTGAGGTCTACTGATCTCCTCTCTCTTAATAGTAGGGTGAAATCAGGGTCGAAAGCTCCAGCAAAAGTTACTTTCGTTGAAGGCTGAGAAGGTTTGACCTCGATAGGAATTTTATTATACAATTTATTAAACCTTTGGGTGAACTCAAGAACTGATTCGGAATTTTTCTTTCTAAGAGCCCTGAATTCAGTCAGATAATAGAGGTGATCTTTCCTTTCTCCCCATTGTGATGAAAGCACTTTCAAGTTCATCGTATGACCTTAAAGATCCTGCTACTAAGCCTCAGAACCAGGTTCTAATCTGCCCTTCAAAAGTTTGTACTAAGAGCCTGGAGTAGACATCTTCGTGTTCAAGTCCTAGGATATCAACAAATTGGTCAAATAAATTGATGTGTTCTTGTGCGGTTAAATCACCTTCCCCTGTGAATTTTGGGAGATTTTTCATGTAATTTTCTGGAAGGTCATGTAGGGGAACCGGGAGGACAAGAGGGGCATATCTGGTAGCCACCTTAGCAAAAATTCCAGGGAGTGGTACTTGGCCGCCTGCTTCTCCTCCTATGGCACCACCTCCAACTCCTGCACCTCCGTGTGCAGCCATTGATGGATTTGAGGCTGAAACTCGGAGTGTATGACGAGAAAGCTCACGGAAGCTTGGTAGATTTTGGGTTGTTCTTGAATGTGACATAAATGCTGCGGGGAACTGATCGCCAGGGTATAGGAAACTGGAGAAAGAAGGCCCAAGATGAAAAGAAATTGTTTCTCCATACTCATAAGACGAATATATTGAAGAATCAATGGGGGTTAAATCAGGATACATAGGGCATTCGTCGGAGTGCTTGGTAGTAGGAGTGTGCACTTCGGGAAGAGAGAACAAATCAATTGAAAGGGGGAGGGAGATGGATCTCTCAATTATTCCTCTGACATTCAACCGTGTAGAATTAGGTTCATAGATGGTATGTGTCGGTGAAACGATTTGTCTAAGGGATCTTCATGATTTTAAAATCTTTTCTAGATCAGAAACTAGCGAGGTCTGCTTGTCGTTCGGGTTCTTTCTGGTGTTCTTTCAGCTAAAAGATAGTTTACTTATCGTGGAGTCACCAAGTGAAAGATAAAAGTAGCCTTAGAAGGTTTTTCGATCTTTGTTCACTATCAAAGAAAGAAAGTGTCAATGTTGTTCTTCCCAGGGAAAATATTTCTTTCTTCTTCCTGAGTTTATACTTTAAGGCTCTAAAGTATACCATCAAGGCATCCAAAAAGGTAGACATGGTTAATGGGTAAAAAAATCAGCTTAATGGAAAGCGAGATAAAAGTTGGTTCCTTAACTGTCTCTGTCTAGCTTCCCATTGTTCTTGGATGCTAATATCCCTTTCAATCACGGCCCATGAAGGTTCAAGTTCTACCCATGTACTTGTTGTTTGTAAGATGGTATTGAATAGGTTTAATGCAATGCTTGTCTGATCTGATAGACTGGGTTCTATATTAGGTTGTCTGGTAACTGGAACAATCATGAAAGCTAAGGGTTTCCTTTTTGTAAGTCAAAATTAGTTTTAAAGGTCGCAAATTTCTGGTTTGAATTAATAAAAATAAAACTTCCAAAGTATGAATCAATAGTATAACAGAAATAAAGGTCATTTCTAGTATCTAAGTCAAATTTAAAGGAAACGGTGCATGGAATGAAGAAAGAAAAAGAAACATATAGTTGTATAACAAATGTGAGGCATCAATTGAAGAGGAATCTCACTTTATGCTAATAGAAGAAAGAGAGATGATAACTTTGATGAAGAATACAATTTCAGAATTCTAAAACGTTCATAGGTCTTATATCCGCTGATAATTAATACAGAGGAAAAACTGCAAACGGTTAGATAATCTGACTGTTCAATCACCACAATAGAGGTTGCATCATGAAAACATTCATCGAAGGTATGAAATAAAAGATGGAATGACAAAGAAACACATAACTCAGGCTTGACAAGCTCTGGAATCTTCAATCTGTACTGTATTAATTCTAGCAAAATGAAATTTTCTTTTTACAATCCCATCCAGAAAAAGGCCTCGACTTAGTCTTGAAAAGTTATATTTATACAAAACTACCAATCCTAAGATGGTTGGTGATTTCCTAATTCCTAGTGACTAACTATTTGTTAAAAATAGATCAGAAACCGTTTGCATGATCTTCTCCATTTTTCTGCTTTCTTGGAAGTAAAGATCCTCCAAATGATACTTTTACTTTGTTAATGACTCTCCTTCTTTTGATCCAATATATTCAATGCATCTCTCCAGGAACTATGTAAAATTTTTGGTGGGTTCTGGAAGATCATTTGCTTCGAATAGATAAACCTTTCTCTGTATCTTGGAGAGACAGTCTTCAACTCCTTTATCTGCAAACTTTATCGAATGCAGTTTTAAGTTGGGCTCAACTAACAACCCGTCTATTAGGTTGACATCCATTTCTCTTAGCTGTGAAATTTCTATTTGAATTTCACTCAAATTTTCTCTAAAATTTAATTCATGTCTTACAATATTAATCTATCCCAGAAGTTCTGTACAATTTCCTTTTCCAATGTTTAATGACCTTTTGTCTAAGAGATCAAAAACTTCTTCCCAGTCATCTCTGATTTCCTTGACTATTCTTTTGTTTTCAGTTATGTTGGTTTCCCATAGCTTGAGCATGATGTCGCCTCTAATTTGCTCTGTGGCTAATATTTTCGTAGTTTTGGATGTCTCTTCACTTGCTGAATATATGATTGCCTTTTGGAGAGTAACCCTTGTTTCTTTGGCTTCTTTTTCCTTCAGGATAATATTATCAAAGGCATTATCTGCTTCTTTAAAGTAACTCTGAATAATCTCTATCTTGGAAATCAATTTTTGTTGTTCAACTTCTATTTTTGAATGCACTTCCAGTGACTGGCCCTGGAAATCTTTCAGATGTATGACCCAACCTTCCATCAAATTTAACCTAGCCTGTAACTATTTTGTATGCTCCTTTTGCTGAGAAACCTGCACCTAACTTGCTTGTATCTTCTAGTTCATTTTGTCCAGGCTTGATTTGAGTAATTGAAGTTCTAGCCGTTCAACAACCCTGGTCTACTCCAAGCTTTTACTCACCTCTTCTCTGATGTTCTTCTCAGCATTCATTAACTGATCTTGTAATTGAGCTATCATTCTTTATCCTCGTTCTCATGTTTCCCACGGTAAAAAAGTTTGTTGTTTCCATGGCTCCCATGGAACCTGCTATCTTTGTAGCGAAATCCTCCTCCTCCAAATTTTGTCCATCTATCAAGACTTTATGCTTTTTTACCATACTCCCCTCCTTCATATACATCTCTTGTTTCAAGACAACCTTCCTTTTTATGCTGAAAAAATAATCAAAAGGAGGAATCTCATCTATGGAGATAGAGGTGAGGTCATCAACAAATAGAGCTTCTGTCTGTGGGAATTCAAAAGCAGACTGTAAGGAGGTTAAGGAAGCTATGGGACTTCCTAGCTCTATATATGCTTTCCCTCCTATCACCTTAGGTGTATTGACATCAACACTAGGTGATGAAGGGGGAGTAAGCTTACTGGACTCAGGAGGTCTCCTGGACCTCCTCTCTGCTTCGGTCTCTGATTTTTTTGTCTATAAGGCCTCTTTGTTTTTGTGGGGGCCTTTCCGTATCCTGTGGGACTTTTTCGGGATTTCCCTTCTTCTGTGCTTCCTGTTCAAAGCTTGGGGGAAAATTTTCTTACTCTTGGCAGAGGGTGATTGCTTCTCCTTGCAGTAATTTAGGTAGACCATTTCGTCTATGCTTCTGAAAGGTCTGAAAGCTAGCTTGCAGGTCGGACGACAGTGTTTGTACTCGTTCTAACACCTCTTTATAAGTCTTAGTCCCTTTGAACATGTCATCCCAAGGGGACTCCTCATGTTCATATGCTTTCATATTGCAGTGTATCAAGTGTTTGTTCACTAGTTGATAAGGGTCGTGCCTTTTGTACTCAATATTTAACAATTTGACTTCTTCGAGTGCTTCTGCTTCCACCTTGGAATGGCCCAAGTTTTGTAATGAAAATTTCCCGATGTGAACAAGGAAGATTGGCCAAGACTTCTTTTGAGCCACCTTTAGCTCTATTCTAATACTACCTTTCACTATTTGGTGTGCTACTTCCCTACACAACAGTCTGTCTGGGAGGAATTTTGGAAGCGCATGAGGGGGGATTGAGCACCCATAAACCCTGATGTAGGAGAATCTTTCTTCAATGAACCAGTTGGCTATTGCCTTGAGGTTTTTTGAAACTATTTCAGAAATGCGAGGAGGGTCACAACTGAAAAACATTTTATGCATTGGTATTACCATGAAATGACAAATTTTGTAAAATGAATTTTTTGTGTTTTCTTCCCACAACTCAGAGTGATACTTGTGAATGGGTTTGAGGCAGGTTATGTTCCAACTCCAAGTCATCAGGGGGAATGGAGTCATAAAACAAATTGCGTCCATGATGTATGCTGACATGTAAAAGGCCATTGGTTGACCTCGAGATATTGCATCTTTGTAATCTAAAACCTCTTTGGCTATGTTATCGGATAAAATATTGCTCCAGTTGAAACTATATCCTTCTGATGCTTTCTCTAAAAAGGGCACCCATTCTGTGGGGAAATGACAGGGACTCTTTTTGCCAAAGATTATGCACAACATCATGGCTACATAAACCATGTACTCATTCAAAGAAATTGTGGCATAAATTTTGTGGGTATCGGCCCTAAATTTTGATGGACATCTCCATCGGCCTTTGATTAAAACATGGTATGTTTGGTCTGCCTCAGTACATTCCTTTCTCTGAAATTCAACTATAAATTCGGCATTGTAAATGTATTTAGGATTGGGTGAGAGTTTGTACATTACCTAGATATGTTCAGGTCTGAATGAGCTGATAATGACTGTTTGATCATTTAAAATGCTTCTCGTTGGAATATCAATCTTCTCTAAAGCCCAACTGATCATGTCATTCCACGCCATGAGCCATGGGCATGCTACAATCTTGTGAAGTTCTGATTTTGCTATGTCTCGAAGGTGATTCTCAGAATCATTAGGGGAATTTTTGATCTCGTAGTCCAGAATTTCATAGATTTGTCTCCAGGATTTGATCGAGTCGATAGCATGTGGCGTGGTGTCGGACATGAAATCTCCCTCTGGGCTGAAAATCTCAGTTGTATCTTCACTCTTCTTGGGTCCCTTGTTTGGTGCCATAACTTTCATATTAGAATGAAAACCTGTCACAAAAGAGAGGTGTATAAGCTTGGTTGGATGCGACTTACTCCTGATAGAAAGAACAAGAATAAGGTTCAAAACACAGAACTTTAATTTTCCTTTAACTCATTTTATGGTGAAAGTACTGACGCAGCTACTAAGAATTTAATACCTTTAATGCAGAGAATATCTATGAGATACGCATTTGTGTCACATAAATCACCAGCTATCTGTTATTAATATGGTCGTATTTTGGTGATTCTAAAATCAAAATTTGAAAGATCTCGTTCAACGGAACCCGAAAAATGAAAATGCCTAAGAAGTTTAATTACCATTAATTGGGTTTTTAAAACGAAGTTAGTTCATTTTAAAAATTGATTTTGAGTTGAGATTTCGCGTTTCATGGTTTTGGGGATCTTGCTTACATTAGGTATGTCATCACTAAACCCTGAATCCCGAAATCGCGATGAGATTAGTTTAGGCCTTAGCTTTGGTATTAAGTCCGGACTTCGCGTTTCGAGGTTTCGGGGATCTTTCTTACACGAGGTATGTCACCACTAAACCCCGAATCCTGAAATCACGATGAGATTAGTTTAGGCCTTAACTTTGGTATTAGTAATTTAATTAATCAGGATCAATAACTAACTTCAATTTTTTGGGGGGGCAAATCGGGGATCGAGATTTCGCGATTCGAAATGTATTGAAAACGTATTGTTCTGAGTGAACCCAAATCTTGAAAGGTTAAAATATTGTTAATTAACTCCTTTAGGGTTTTAATTTATTGTGATTAAAAGTACTTTACAAAACGTGCGTCGAGACTTTAAAAACACTTGAGTTTTCTGCCTTTTATTATTAAAAAATAAATCCATTTCAGGATTTCAGTACCGGGCTTTTGGGACTGATAGCAAGGATTATACCTTATGAAAAGCTGAATCCAGGAAAATAAAAGTTTTAGTCTTAGAGATAAAATCTTTAAGACCTGGTTTGAACATGTTCTATATCATCAGATATTGTTTACGTCGGGTATTTGGTTTTCATGTGCGCAGGTACTTGTTCTACAAGATTACAACCCCTTTAGGTATATGTTCAACACTGGCATGTAATTATTCCCTCTGTAAATAATTTGCATATCTCAGTCATACCCTTTGACATTTACCTTTAGGGTCCCTACATCTAGCTCTGTAGTACCTTTACCTCTGTTTTATTTGGGTACTGTCACCCGGTAGCACTCTCCCCCACATGAGTTTTCCCATTCATAGTTCCCCTTGGCCACTTGAAACTCATCTTGATTTTCACCCCTTAGGGATGGGAGTCCAAATAGTATTAAGCACTTCTAAGAATGAACCCCATACTTCGCACCCATTTCTGTATCTATATACTCAACCCAAATTATTTTTATTTATTTGGTAATTGTATCGGGGTTGAGCTCTATTGGTGTCAGTTGTTTTTCTATCTCTGAGGTGTCCAATAATGGTGGGAAATAAGTTCAAAGGAGATCCATCTTGAAAACTGGGTGCAGGCCAAATAAAGGAGGAATGTTGAGCTCAAAAGCATTATCACCCACAACCTTGGTAATGGTGCACATCCCATAATAGAGTGGGCGAAGCATCTGATGGGGTCCAATAAGGAGATATTTCTACAAATGCAACCAAATTTTGTCGACCACATGAAACTTATGTGGCACTTGGTGTTGATCATGGTGTTTCTTGTACTTATTGTTGGAACAAGGGTAGACCCAGAGTTCAACACTCAAGAGTGCACCAACAAATCTCTAACTACTGGCCCTTTCGGCAACACCTGCAAAGAAGATGAAGTCTCACCCAAGGTAGAGGCAAGGGTGGTTGCAAGACTCAAGTGTATGCAACCTTAGTTGGAACACAGATCTGTGATTATATCCTCTACAGAGCACTTAGAATCGTTCATTCATCACTTATTCACCCTTATTGTACTTCGCAGATAAGATAGAACATCGCAATACTTGCTCAGATATAAGATATTTCAGTGCTTAGCAACAACAAAACATATTAGATCTGTGCTCCGCATAGGACAAGAGATCTGCGTGCACCTTGCCAGATCCTCCTTCCCCAATTAGATCTAGCACAGAGCCTCCTTACAGTCTGTGCACTCAACACTCACAGCACTTGCATTCAGCTCTGCAAGCCTCTTACAATCATGCACAGAACATTTACATTCGATCACACAGATCTAATTACTAGCACTAAGCCATCGAAACTTCTTACATTGCCTAGATACTTATTTATGCTTTACAACATAGACCTAAAACATGGGTAAACCCATGGGTCAACATCCCTTTCCCATTACATTAACCCAAAACCCTAAAAGGGCCCCAAAAGTGGGTCGAGATCTCGTGATCTCTGCTTCGCCTGGTGCTCCATCTTTGATAGGGCGTCGATGTCCAAAAACAATCAAATATGACCAAGTGTTCCTCAAAACTTGATCAAGGGCCAATAGGCCCCAAACACTCACTTGTGACTCGTCCCGAGTCACTCTGGTCTGATCAACTCCGCTTTGAATGTCTCAAGATTGGATCGAGCTACTTCAACTGGCTATAGTGGGACAACCTCTTGCTTATTGAACTCCTGGATCATTGCGTCGTTTACTAGTCCTTCCATGCCTTGTTCTGCAGTGATGACACCTTGTTCAAGCTTGGTTGTCTGGCTCTCAACTTCAGAGAACAATTGGCATGCTTTCTCTTGGAGTGGTTGAAGTCATTGAGAGACTTCCATCACTTTACTTTGCAACATGTGTACCTTTTGTTGGGTGGTGTGCTGTTCTAGAAATCACTTCATTCTTTCAACTGGGGTCAAGGCCTTTAGCTGTGCCTATAGCGTACCTTCATGCTTCTTTGCTTCTTGGAGTTGTGCTTCTAATGTCTGCAATTCTGGGTTCTCTGTGAGGTTCTCATAAGTCTAGGCACTTCTAGCACTCAGCTGCTTACATTCCAAAGCCAAGGTTTTTAATCGGCCAACTGCGTTGCGGGCAGTTGCCTCCCTTAGGTCTTTTACTTCTTGTGGAGTCTTGGGAATGGTACGAAGTTCCAGATCTGTGATGAGCTGCTAAATTTGCTGGATTAATTCTTCAAGTTGTGCCACCTGTTGTGGGACACATTCTTCAATTTTCACTTCAATGATCGTCACAGAGCAAAGTGCTCTGTGAACTCTTTCTTGTACGTCAAGTTGCTCTGCTAGCAACTAGTCCTTGCTCTGTTGTAACTGTGCTTTTTCCTCCTCCCACTTCACTTCCAAGGCAATATTTTCTTGTTCTTACTTCCTTTGTTGTACTATATGTGTTCTCTATACTTGTTCCAAAGCCTAGGTGGCTTGGGCTGTGTCTTCTTGAGCTCGTCGAAGCCGAGCTTTGAATTTCTCGACGATCTGGCGTAATTGGGTGGGCTCATCAAATGTTCCTATTGTTTCAATTGTCAAGGGTGTCGTAGAAACTACTCTACTGCACTGAAGTGCCTATTGCACTTCTTGAATTTCACCCTTGATTTAGCAGAATACCTCCTCTTTCTTCGCTTCTTGCTTTTCTGCGTTCTCTAGTGAAGCATCATTTAGCGTAGTGATCAAGAAGTCAAAGTCGTCCTGTGTAAGGGTAGTATTGAATGTAGTCCAGGTGGCCTTAGTTTTCTTTTGGGAAGAGGGATTTGGTGGGGTAATCTTCCTTTTCTTAGAGGGATCCTCCTCCTCTCCAGGCGGAGTAACCTCACCTTTGTTTTGCTCAACTTTTGTGCCACATAGTTCTTCACCATCACCTTCCTTCGCAGGTAAAATCAAAGTAGTATTCGTGGATGTGCTATGGATATATTTAACCTCCACATCCTTCTTAGTCTTGCGCAGTCCAGGTGTATCCGGCATGGCTTCAGGGCTATCCACATCATACATCTCTGCGGGGTCTGCTGGAACAAGGAGGTCCGCCAACCATTCCTTAGTAATCTGCTCCAAGTCTTCTTCTGTCAACTTATAGTACGACTGGAGTTGATGTTTGTGCTCATCAACGCACGCTGTGATATAGGTGAAGTGGCGGTCTGCGTTGAATTTGATCAAAGGTCTAAACCTATGAAGTGTGTTTGGTGTGAGGCGCGGTGTAGACTGGATTGCATTCTTTAATTGGTTGTAATAAGCATGGAAGACGACATTGGACTGCCACTACTTGTTCATGTCCCTGGAGTACCATAGCGTACAGAACTTTGCGGCCAATGGTTTGAAGGGTTCGATCTCCAAAAAAGTGGCACCTTCTGGTAACTCCCAAGTGATGAAAGTGATGAGTATGAGAAACCAACTAAAGTGGAATTCATACCCTTGGTCTTGCGCTTGTCTGCAGTCAAGCCCTAGCTGATTTACAAGGTACTTTGCCCAATTCATTTGTAGTCCCTCTGCGCACTTCCCTGCGAGGTCAACTACAAATCCAGTCACCTGTGTGGGTCTATCCTTGCAGACTAACTTCCCTGTGATCAGCTGGAAACCGAGGCACATTGTTTCATTCTCAATGGAGGCTACCTTGTAACCTCGCGTGCCCTTCTCTACATCGCCATATGTGTCTTTTATTCGCTAGGCGAGAGCATGATCTGCGGTCTTTCCAGGGTAAAAATCGTGCGGGTCAGGGCCCTGCATGCTTATCCCTGTGATCCAATTGATTAGAATCGGATCCACAGTGATGCGGCGGTCCAACCATAAGTATCCTCTGTGGTAGAAGGACAACAACAATCTGATGCATGCATTCGCTTCCTAATGCCTCCTGAAATGAGGAATCTTCATTACATTAGGGAGGGTTGACTGTGCGAGGTTATGGGTCCATTGCTGAGGGACAATATTTGGGTTCCCTCCTTTTGTGATACTTAAGTACTTGTGTGGGGCTAGCATACTATAAATCTTGCGATCTCCAAGGTTAAAATCACTAAATTTCAGCGCTGTGAGCTTATCCTGGTCAGCACGAACTACGTGCACCCCTTTCAAGAGGCACGCAGTGACCATGGCATAGTCGAAGTCTCTGGGTACAGTGTCTCGATTCACTACGACGCTTAGTGGTGGGATATACTTAGGCAAGATACTTGGGATCATCTTCACAATGGCAAAGTCGTTTCTGAGCTTAGATCATCTTTCTGAAGGCAGTTGGGATGGTCCTGCTCGTGCAGTGGAGGGGGAAGCTGGCAACACTCCCAAGGACAATGCATGTACACTTGTAGACATTCCTCGCTCTGACGTGACTCTCTTAGTCATTAAGTCAATTAAAACTTCTTCAACGATTTTCTCAACAGCGTTGAGCTCGTCCGACATACAAGCTTGGGTCAGCTAGCTCGGGTGCGAAACGAATTCCGAGACTACAGTGAATAGTATGGGAACAAGGTAATGATCTCAGGGTGAGTTAATCTCAGGTTTCATGCTCAAATTCTCACTTAGCAAAAAGTATTCTTGGTGTGTGGCATGATAGACTAAGTAGGGAAACTTAGTAACGATCTGTTGGCAACGGTTATGATCCTTCATTAACTCTTGTTCGACCCATTATGTCACTTTTCAACAGTTGGATGACGAACCTTTATTTCTTTTATGCCCGTTTAGAGTGGAACTCGAACAGATATATTGGCCCCAACGACTATATTGCTTCGTCATGGCAAAGTACTCTATGTCATTGTTATGATATCTCGGCGAAGTTCCAATTCTGCAATTTTTCTATTTGCGAAGTATCCTCTAGAACCTCTTATAACCTTATAGTATTAGCCCTTTTCTTTCTTAACTTTCTAGCCTTCTTCCCAGTGAGCTTCATCTAAGTAATTCTTTTACCATTCTGATGCTTATCTTCTGTGGTCTTAGTTACTTCGTGCTGTTGAAAGTATTTCCTAGGGTTCCTGGATAATACTTCTTATGTATCAAAAATAGGTAACTCAATATTTTGTGGATCCTCGAGTGTTCTCTTAGCCTCGACATCGGAGTTGCTGGTATTAAATATATGCAATATGCTCTTTTGTTCTTCAATCAAGTGTGTGATCCTTCTGGTCATAAAGTCTTTTAACTCTTGCTTCTTATGTTCCAAAACTTCTTCTTCTTGTTTTCGTCTGGCTTGTTCTCTATCAATCCAAGGTTTTCCTATGAGCATGGTAAACGGGGCGTTGTCTTCAACAAATTTAGTAATCTCAAAGTCTTCCTTTGTCGAAGTTCCATTGACAGTCATAGGTATCTGGGTGAGCCTTCCACATAAGTTTACTAGATTTCCTCTGAATAAACTTGTCCCTCCTAGGAAAGGGATCATGGAAGGTTTTCCTATAGCTTCCCAAGTTCTTTCTGGTATAATGTTCACTTGTGTTTCTTCATCAAGAATACAGTCAATGTCGAAGTCCCCTATTCTTGCTTCGACTTGCTCCTTTTCTTTGAAGATCTTTGATAGCCTAACATGTCAGTGATCATTTAAGGTGTCTTTCGTCTGTAGCAATATCTTTTCTGATTCCTTTTGAGTTTCTACTATTTCTGGATCTGCCTTACAGTTTTCTTCATTCAGATTCATTCTTTCAAGCTTAGCAATCGTTCTAGGGAAATCCAACACTTCATGGTCCAAAGCTTTGCAATAGAGACAACTAGTTCTTCCACCAGGGCATTCCTTAGCAAGATGTCCCGGTCTTTTACAACTGTAACAAAGGTTTAACCCTCTCTTTCGTTTAAATTTTCCCCAACTTCTTCTGTACTGCGCACCAGGATCATGGTAGCTAGCCTGCACAAAACTCTTCCTAGGATCTTGCATCCACTTGTTAGTCCAAACGTTATTTCTATGCATAGGTATAACATATCTATCATTATACTTATCAAATCTATTCATATCATACTTTCTTTCATCTATTAATGCCCTAGTTTTGAAGCTAGGATAGAATCTATCAAGCATACATAGATTCATGCTTTAGAAACAAAAAATTTCACTTATCCTACTTCTTCAGAGCACAAAGCTTTCAGATCTAAAAATTTATGACTATTCTTACCTTTATTAGAGCACAGAGCTTACAAATCTTACCTCTTTTCTACAGATCTGACTTCTTTCTTTAAAAAATTTCCACTTTTATTTTTCTTGGCACAGAGCATTCAGATATCGCTTCTTTTCTTTGAATCTGATCTTCCTTTCTTCAGATATGACCTTATTCCTAGCACAAAGCTTCATAGGTCGAGTAAAAAGTTGTGCCCTAGGGCAACTGATCTACGCACAGAGCTTCCTTTTGCACAAATTTTCTTCTTCCTCAGTTCCCATCAATCACAGCTTCATGTCCCGACAAGAGAACCATTTTTTGGCACAGGGGCAGACCCAGGGTTCAACGCTCAAGAGCGCACCAACAAAGCCCTAGCTACCATCCCTTTCGGCAACACCTGCGAAGCAGATGAAGTCTCACCCGAGGTAGAGGCAGGGGTGGTTTCAAGACTCAAGTGTCTACAACCTTAGTTGGGACACAGATCTGTGATGATATCCTCTACAGATCACTTAGCATCATTCATTCATCACTTATTCACCCTTATTGTACTTTGCAGATAAGACAGAACATAGAAGTACTTGCTCAGATATAAGATATTTCATTTCTTAGAAACAATAAAACATATTAGATCTGTGCTCCGCATAGGACAGTAGATCTACGCGCACCTTGCCAAATCCTCCTTCCCCGAGTAGATCTAGCATAGAGCCTCCTTACATTCCATGCTCTCAACACTTACAACACTTGCATTCAGCTCTGCAAGCATCTTACAATCATGCACAAAACATTTACATTCGATCACACAGATATAATTACTAGCACTAATCCATCGACACTTCTTACATTGCCTAACTACTTATTTATAGTTTACAACATAGGCCTAAAACATGGGTAAACCCATGGGTCGACATCCCTTTCCCATTACATTAACCCAAAACCCTAAAAGGACCCCAAAAGTGGGCCTAGATCCTGTGATCTCTGCTTCGCCTAGAACTCCATCTTTGACAGGGTGTCGATGTCAAAAAATGGTCAAATATGACCAAGTGTTCCTCAAAACTTGGTCAAGGGCCAACACTTGTCATCAGACTTCTATAGGATATCCTAAACATATTGGAGGATGTGCTGGATCCACTCAATGAATCAGGTGGCTTTGTCATCTTCAATTGGAGCAGGATATGAGTCGACTGAGGTGACCACAAGGGGTAGTACAACATCTATGGGACCCAATGGTTGTAATCCCAACCCCACCTGAAAGGGGCTATGACAAGTTGAGCTATGCAAGGCTTGTTTGTATCTATGTTGGACATAGGGAAGAATCTCATCCCATGTGCGAGGGTGCTTGGAATTATACATGTGCAGGAAATGCACAATCATTTGATTTACAACCTCGGTTTGGCCATATGTCTAGGGGATGGAAGGTCGTGGATTTTTTGAGCTTGGTGTCCAGCAGTGACTAGAGGCTCGACCATAATGTGATGAGAAATCGAGTGTCCTGATCTGAGACAATGGTTTTTGGGATTCCAAAATTTACCCAGACTCGTTCAAAGAAGAGCTTAGTAGTGGCCTTTGTTATGATGTTCTTCTTATAGGCTGCCAGAATCGCCATCTTAGAAAAGCGATCGACAACCACAAAAACACAGTCATTTCCCCGCTTGGTGGACGAGAGGCCCGACATGTAGTCCATGGATATGGATTCCCATGGCCTGTCAGGAGTATAAATAGGGGTGTATAGGCCTTGTTTCTTAGTGGTTGGTTTTGCAATAGCGCAGGCAGTGCATGACCTGATATACTTGCTAACCTCATGTTGAAGTTTCACCAATAGAAGTGTTTTTGCAACATTGCCACTATATTTTCGACATCGAAGTGTCCTGCCACCTGACTGTAGTGGGATTCCCAGATCTGCTTCACTCGCTCGCTTGATGGAACACAGATATGGCCCATATGGCATAGCAACCCATCCTGGAGATGGAAATTAACAACAACTGCGTGTGTGCCCAACATTTGGTAGGTGGTGGCGAATTCTAGGTCTGTCTCATAGAGTTGGTGCCATCCATAGGTCTCATGGTCACAAGGGTCTAGCATCGTGGTGAGTGTCACGATTGGTGGAATGTTGAGGCAATCAATGACATGGTTGGTGCTTCTTGTTTTATACTTGATGTTGAGGTGGAATTGCTGCAAGTATGTGGACCACTTCTGATGGCAGTCATTCTGCAATTTTCCTTGTGCCTGCATGAACTGCAGTGGCTTATGATCAGTGTGGATGGTTGTCTCCTTCCCAAGAATGTCATGTCTCCATTGGCGATAGGCTTGCATAATGGAGTACATTTTTTGGTCGTAAGTAGGGTACTTATGGACAACATTTGATAGTGTCTCACTATGATAGGCCACAGGGTGGCAATGCTGAGTGAGAACAACGCCCACAACATAGTCTGAAGCATCTGTCTCGATCTCAAAGCATTGTTGCAGGTCCAGTAGTGAAATTATTGGGGTTGAGCACAAGCGTTGCTTCAAATCATCAAACGTTTGTTGTTGGGACCGTCCCTACACAAATTTCTCCTTACCACCACCCCTGGTTACTTGGCTGAGGGCCCATGCAATATGGGAGAATCCCAACACAAACTTGTGGTAGAAAATGGCAAGGCCCAAGAAGCTCCGAAGCTTAGTGAGTGTGGTTGGGGCTGTCCAGTCACGGATGACTTGGATCTTGGCTGGATCCACATGTACACCATTCTGATCAATGATGTAGCCTAGGTAATGGACCCTATACATGTCGAAGGAGCATTTTTCCAAGTTGGCATATAGCTTGGGCTACCGCAGGGTGTGCAAAACCTCTGGAATATGCTCTAAGTGTTATGCCCAAGTCTTGCTGTAAATGAAAATGTCATCCAGATACACCACTACAAAAGTATTGGTGAATGGTTGTAGGATATCTTCCATCATCCTCATGAAATTGGTTGGATCATTTTTCAAGCCAAACGACATGACCAACCATTCAAAAATACCTTCCTTTGACTTGAAGGCGGTCTTCCATACATCTATTTGTTCTATTGGGACCTAGTGGTAGCCAAAATTCAAATCAATCTTACTGAAGTATTTGGCCCCCATGAGCTGATCAAGGAGGTCATTGATTCAGGGAATCAAGTACCGGTTTCTGATTGTAATTTTATTCAGGGCCCGGTAATCAATGCAGAGTCACCAGGTTCCATCTTTCTTCTATACCAGCACGATTGGGCTCCCACAAGGTGATGAGATAGGATGGATGTGCCCCTTGTGGAGTAGTTCTTGGATATGTCGCTTGATCTCCTCATTCTCTAACAGAGAGCGGTGGTAGGCTAGCCCATTGGGCAATGATGCATTGGGGGTCAGATCGATGGGGTGCTTGACCTAACAGTGTAGAGGTACCCCAGTAGGTGAGGATAAGATATATGAGTATGCTTCTACAACCTTATCCACTTTCGCTCATATATGAGACCCTGGATGTGGCTGCAATATTTCGCTCATTCTGAGAGTGAATCACGAAGAAGACAAACTTCCTCGTCTGAGAGATGACCTTCCTGCATTGCTTGGCAGCGATCAAGTAAATAGAACTAGGTGGGACTACCTCCGGTATCCTGTACAATTTCTTGTTCAAAGTAATAATAACACTACGAGACCTAGACTCATATACAACATGGAGTTTCCATAAATATGGTTGGCCCAAAAGAACATTACAAAATTTGAGAGGGGAAACATCACACAATACCTCATCTTTGAAGGGCTCGATGTCGTATGACAGGTGACATTGTTGGTTGACGCGGATGTCACTTCCTTGGCGGAGCCATCCAATGGTGTAGTGTTGTGGGTGCGACGTTGTTGGTAGGGCGAGTCGCTTGACAACCTCTACTGAGATGAGGTTCTTCTGGCTACCGCTATCAACGATGAAGTGCAGCGGGGTACCCTTCACCCACATCTGTGAATGAAAAAGGTGCTCACCTTCCTCTGGATCGTCTGGTTCACTAGGTTGGATCTTGGTGGTAGAAATGGTAGCACTGGGTTCTGCATCAATTATCTGTATCCCCCTTTCTTGTTTTGACTCAGAGTTAGAACCCACATATGATTTAGAGGCTTTCACCTCATCCACCAGCAACTGCTTTGAGAGGCAATCAACAGTGTTATGCCAGGGGCTCTTATGGAAGTCGCACCACTTCTCGGTATCTTTCTTTATATTTCTGGTGTCCTTCTTTTCTTGTAGACTCGACTAGTTGTTTAGAGGTGGTCTGTCTTTGATCTGTCCTTTGTTTTGTGGGTTGGGGCTTCCCTTTCCTGGATTTTGCTATGAGGGGTTCACAGGCCCAAATTTCTGCATCTTTTGTTTGAGCTTCTGTTCAATTTTGATGGCATATCGGTAGGCCGTGCCCA
>JASDQU010500538.1:53946-66936 GCA_032191745.1 Picea mariana
TGAGATGAGGTTATTCTGGCTACCGCTATCAATGATGAAGTGCAGTGGGGTGCCTTTTACCTACATCTATGAATGGAAGAGGCGCTCTCCTTCTTCTGGCTCGTCTGGTTTACGAGGCTAGAGCTTGGTGGTAAAAATAGTGTCAATGGGTTCCGCATCAATGATCCATCTTCCCCTTTTTGGTTCTAGTTCAGAGTTAGAATCCGTATTTGATTCAGAGGATTTCACTTCGGCCACTAGCGACTGCTTTGAGCGGCAATCAACAGTGTTATGCCAAGGGCTCTTATGGAAGTCGCACCACTTCCCGATATCTTTCTTTGTCTTTCCGATGTCCTTCTTTGCTTGCGGCTTGGACTGGTTGTCCTGATATTTTCCATATTTTCTCTGTCCTTTGTTCAATGGGTTGGGGCCACCCTTTCCTGGCTTTTGTTGTGAGGGGTTCCCAAGCCCAAATTGCCGCATCTTTTGTTTGAGTTTCTGCTTGATTTTGATGGCATATCAGTAGGCTGCGCCCAAGGATGAGATGTCTAGAAATTCCATTTTGGTCTGGATGTATCTATGTAGAGCACCACAATACTTGAGCACCATATGTCGCTCTGAATCTTTGATACCCAACTTGGTGCACAAGGTATGGAAGATATTTGTGAAATCTGGCACTGCTTGGTCTCTTTCTTGCCACAGTGTGGTCCATTTGGTATATAGGTCGTCATAACTTCCGACAGGGTAGTATTGTTCCTTAATAGAATCCCTGAAGGATTCCCAGGTGGCCATGATTGAAAATAATGAGGTTTCCTCTATTTCCTTTTGCTCACAGAAAGTTTCCCATCAATATTTGACATGGGGAATGGCTTTGAGGAGTGAAAAAGTAATATTTTCTTTATTCGAAAAGTTATGAAAAGACAAATACCCTTCTAGTAGATTCAACCACTTGTCTACAATATTTGTGTCTATCTGACCTTCAAATATAGGAATATCGAAGTTTATTTGTACCTTGAAGGGGGCGATGCCTCTGTTCGAAGAAGATGTGTCACCTATTGGTAGTCGCCGAAGGATTTGCGCGAAACTATCCATCATCTCATTCCTCTGTTGCATGAGGGCTTCCTCAATCAACAGTTTGAAAGGATCTTCTGTCCCATCATCTTTCTTTTCTCCTGCCATGGGAGGTCGCTTGGGCATGCGAGAGCTTCTGTCCTCAAGAGAAACAAGCTCGAGACTCAACTCTTTGTACTCCAACCTCGTTGGGGACATGCATTAAGACGACAAGGAGCAGACCTCTCTGATACCACTAATCCAGATTTTATGAGCAGAACGAAATGAATATAGATTATTAACAGGTGCTTAGCACAAAATAACATAGATACAGTAAAACTGGTTTTCTATTCAATAACGAAATAAGCTGAAATTGTAAAATGCAGCGGAAACAAGCTTGTTGGAATGGTGGCGGCTTATCTCTAAGAAGAGATGTGACGACAGTGTGAATTCGCAAGAAGAAGGTTACAATGAGGCTCTAAAGGCCTTTTTACAATAAGAAAGAATGCTAAAAACCCTAGACATCCAAAAACCTAACCCTAGGAGATGAAGCGCCAAAAGTCATGTGGGCCCCGTTTGGGTAAGTTGGTACATCAACTTCCCGGGGTCGTAATGTTTGCATACGATCTCTGTTTTAGGCGTGTGATAGCCCATTGGAAAGGTATCGTCGAGGAGATTCATTTTGGGTGCTCAATATTTCTTTTGGCTATCACTGAGGAGCTCTATCCCGAAAAACCTTCATTTAGGACCTCAAAATGGCCTCGGAACTTAAAACTGCTAAAAATAGTAAATTGCCAAAATTGTCAGAAAACTATTTTGAGCCAGTTGGAAAAGGTGGGTGGCCACCGATATCCATATGGATCAATTAGAGCCACTAAGAAAGAAAAAATCAGAGCCTACCTCTCCTTACCAATCCCCCATCACTCCTACTTCACCCATGCCTACTGTAGATCCTAAAACTAATAGATTGTCCACATCCCTCAAAGGATCTAAGCCTTCCTCAGAGATCACCGATTCTTCCCCAACCATAGAGAAGCTACAAAAATAAAACCATCAACTTATCCAACAATTGGAAGAGAGGAAGACAATAGACACACACCTTCATCATGATAATGCAGTCCTTCAGGCAAAAGTTAACTCCCTTCAACGGTTGGTCAATGAGATGATCAAATCTAACTGCAGCCTCAGAGCATAGCTGAAGCAACACAAGAGGCACAAGGCTAAGTCTTCACAGCAAGAAGGAGAAGCTTCCAAAGCTGATCCTCCTCAACAAGCTTAGTCATGAGGGGTAACTTTTTTTTGTTTGCAGTGGGACTTGCAAAATCGTAAGTGTGGGGGTAATGTTGGGCCTAAGATATGATCAATTTATGACAGTTATTAGACACTTTTTGTCGAATGTACATATGTGTTTTTCACGTTTTGCAGGAGCTTTATGAAGAATTTTATGCTAAAATGGTATGATCGACACTAGGTACATATGATTCATGTTTAATGATTATATTGTGTATAATTCAACATGTTTTTATGCTTCCAAGGATCTTATTCATGTATTTTGGTGTTACAAGGATAAAACGCACCACGTTTCTACTTCTGGCACTCAATCTGGCACTCCTTCCAACACTTGTTCCAGTACCCGATCCGACACTATGTCCAGCACTGCGTCTTGCACAAAAACGGAGGGCAACTTGGCAGTTATGGTATTGGCAGCCAATGATGGGCGAATCGGAAATGTGGGTTTTGTTCATGCTTGCCCCCTCCAGCTACTAAACTTCCAACAACTCAGTTTTAGTTTTTCAAGAGGGTGATCATTGGCCCGCTCCGTTTCAGCAGTTAGGGCATCATTTAATGTAAATTGCTGAATTTAGAAGTGGTTCGACCCTCCTATGGTCGACCACTTGGTATGTAAACATTATAAATACCATTGAGGTGGTCAGATGATTATTAAGCATTATAAGCACCAGTGTGATAGAAAGAAACACGATTTTACTATGTTTTTCTATTTTACATTGCCAGATTATATAAGAACTGTGTTTTTGAGTTTTTATGATGAAATCAACCTGCTGAGTTCATGGTGTGCTTTTAGAAAGTGACCACGACTTGCTGGGGGGACTGCCAACAATCTTGGAACTATTCTTTAGTTTGTTTATGCATTTTATAGTTTAGTTGTTCTCTTTATTTCCTGTACATGCATTTTCATTGTGTTAATTAGTTTGTTGTTATAGTTTAATTGCTTTAACTCTCTTTTGCAGGTTAGTATGACGGATTGTGTTAGCATGCATTGATCTTGTAGTTAGGAACAGATTTGCAAATCCCTAGACTAACCCCATGTGCAATTAGATATTAGATTATGTCTTTATTTATGATTTTAGAATCAAATTTAAAACAGAGTTTTAAATAGAATAGAGCAGAGTTTTAATTTGGGTTTTCTTTGACAAGGATTTGATGGATGGATAGAGTTAATTAATTTTAGTTTTTAATGATAGATTGTTTATTTTAGTTTTATATAGATCTTGCTTACTTATTTGTTGGCTAATACATTTGGTAGTTTACTTTTTAATGTCATGTTTTAATTTTTGTTCTTTAGCATTTTCCTTTTTGTAGTTTGAATTACTAAAATAGATGTAGCATAGCTTTACTTTATGCATTTTCTTTCCTAGAGTTAAATTGCAATTGTATTTCTTAGTTAATAGTTGAGTTTAAGTATGAATTTTTCTTACATAATATAGAAGTATAATCATGATCTTGTTATATTTTTGATGGTTAATAAATGAATATGCAGGGTAATTGATGATTGTTTTTGTCATGGCTAAATTCTCATTGGATTGTTTAATCCATACCTTTCACTTTGCTATTGAGATCAGTGTTGAACTTATACCACTTGAATTATCCTTTGTTGTCAAGTGTCATCGAAATATCATACGACACCAGAGACATTCACACAACCACCAACATTATATTTGAATTGTCATAGGTTAAAAGATAGTTTCATGTTTTCATAGATCAGAAAAGATAGTTTCCTGCTTTCATAGTTTAGAAGATAGTTTTATTGTTGTTGTAGGATAGATAGTCTTTTGCTTTGACAGATTAAAGAGTAGATTTCTTATCTTATATTAAGAATTAGTTGGTAGTTCTTCTTGCTTTCAATTAAATAGATTTCCTTTCATGAATTAGAAATAGTTTTGAAGTTTTGAATTAAGAATATAGTCCACTTGCCTCTTAAGCTAGATAGTTGTTCAATGAGAAGTTTTAATTTGATTACATGCAATATAAGTTATCTTAGAGTAGTTAGTTGTCTATTTGCTTTAATAGGTTAGTGAGTTGTCTTTGCTTACTTGTTTATTTGCTTTAGTAGAATAGTTGCTTGCTTGTTTATTTACTTGTTTTCATAGGGTAGTTTCTCATTGAATGTAGGTTGGTAGGTTAAAGTAGTTTGCTTTTGTTATTTGCTTATTGTTATGCTTAATAGTTGCTTTTTCTTATTGTTATGAATTAGTTTGCTTAGTAGGGTTTTTACTTGTCTTCTTATAACTATACATCGATCCTTGGTCCAAAAGTACTTAGGTGACATAGTTTCAAGTTGCTTAGTAGGGTTTGCTCATTAGATAGCTTTTCTTGAATAGATTAGCCCTTAGATAGCCATTTCCTTAGTTAGCCTATACTACTACCAACCTTTCTACCTTGGCATATATTTTTCTACAACTCTAAGTTTACTTACCCTGAGTTGACAATTTAATTGAGGGTTTTTAGTGTGTTTTTAGTGCATATATAACACCCATCATTTTTGGCATCGTTGTCGGGGAGTTGTCTCAAGGTAAGAAGTAGTTAGGAAATAGATCATTCCTAGAGTCAACCCTTCAGTTCCATTTGAAGGCTATAAATGGGCCAACTCCGAGCTATGGAAAGAAGAGAAAGAATTCATATTTGAGAGAAAAGTTACTCTGGAGAAATTATTTACTTCATATTAAGTCTGCATCCCTTTGTCCTTTAAGTCTGAACACAGTGTTCATACCCTAAGATCTTCCCTTATTGATCGAGAACCTCATTGCTTCTCTATTATGAGCTTGCCTTTGGTGGAGGATTGAAGTGGTGGAGGCCTAGCTGGAAGGAACTTAGTTTCTCAGTTCCGAACCGTGCCGACATGGAAGTCTGTAACATTTTCACTTCTGTTGATCATATATTAATAGAAATACTCTTTTCCCATCCAATTGATATCTTGAAAATATTTGAATTATTATTCCATGGGAGTATTTGTCATGTTTATTAATGAATTATGCTATTGAATGTGCTAACATTATTTATTATCACCATATGCTTGCTTTGCTTGGTTGTTGAGGACTAATTGCAGGTATATTGCTTTGAGTTAAGTGCTCAATGGTGGACTTCATCGAACGTTTTGACGAGGTAGGCATTTTATCTTGTCTTGCTAGAATATTTGTTTATATAGCATACTTGGAAAGAGAGTTGATTTATGCAGTCATTTCCATCTGTTGTGGTTTATCCTAGCCATAGAGAGATTTTCCTCGTAATAGATATTTCCCTCGACTCTTAGAATTGCAAATATGACCCAACCCTATGCACGAATATGACCCAACCCTATCCACTCCATGGTCAAATGTCTACCTATTTTCAAAGAGAAAAATCCCCCATGTGAGTCTTGCATTTGTGGTAAACATAAGAGAACTAGTTTTCCACAATCCTCCAATCAAGCCAAACAACACTTAGATATGGTTCACACTAACCTATGTGAACCAATAAAAACAAAGTCACTAGGTGGAAGTTTTTATTTTCTAACATTTATTGATGATTTTAGCAGGAAAATATGGATCTATTTCCTCAAACACAAGTCTGAAACCTTCACAAAGTTCAAGGAGTTCAAGGATGAAGCTGAAAAATAGAGAGAGAAGTATGTAAAAATACTCAGATAAGATGGAGGAGGTGATTATTGTTCCAAAGAATTTGCAATTTTTTTCAAGTCACAAGGCATCATCATGCAAAACCACAGCCATGTATACTCCACAACAACACGGAGTGGCTAAGAGAAAAAATCAGATTATAATGAACATGGCAAAGAGCTTGCTCATAGATAAATATTTGTGTAATTTCTTTTGGGATGAAGTTGTAGCGTGTTCAGTCTATCTTCTAAATCGATCTCTAACCACCCGTGTCAAAATGAAGGTCTCTCAAGAATCATGGAGTGGGACAAAAATGAATTTCGCTCATCTCAGAACCTTTGGATGCATTGCATTCACTCACATACCTCCTGAATTAAGGAAGATGCTTGATGATCAAAGTGAGAAATACATTTTTCTTTGCTACAATGAGACATCTAAAGCTTACCACTTGTACAATCCGATTTAAAATATACTTATTCTCAAAAGAGATGCAAAATTTCTTGAAAATCAGTTCTGGAGTGAGTCTAAACATCGCCCTATGGACAGTCGAAATCCACTGTTGCCACTTCCTGAACACACAGAAAATTCAGGAAAACAAACACATCAGCTCGTCCTTCCATGATTACAAGTACAAGGACAACCTAAAAGTTCCCAGATCATCTCTTGTTCAAGCAAAAGTTCATCCTCTGAAGTCCAAAATCAACGAACTCAAAGCTTGAAAGAGATCCATCAATAGTTGGATGATCTTAATCAACAAAATTGTTTTGCATTATTATTATTCCAACCCACATATTTTAAAGAGACAACTAAAGAGCCACATTGGGTTCAATCCATGAACTAAGAAATTGACTCTATTGAGAAGAACAAGACATGGGATCTTGTCGATCTTCCAAGGCATAAGACCAACATTGGTGTCAAATGGGTTTACAAGACTAAACTCAATGAAAATGGATAGATTGAAAAACACAAAGCAAGACTTGTTGCAAAAGGATTCTCTCTGCAACCAAGCATTGATTATGGTGAAACCTTTGCTCCATTAACAAGGTTGGATATTGTAAGGACCCTTTTAGCCATAACAACTCAACACAAATGGAAAGTATACCAGATGTATGTCAAACCAACTTTCTTGAATGGTGTCCTAGAAGAAGAAGTATATGTGGATCAACCACTAGGATTTGAAGTCAAAGAGCACCCAACCAAAGTGTATTGGTTGAAGAAAGCCTTGTATGGATTGAAGAAAGCTCCAATATCTTGGTACAACAAAATAGATGCTTACCTGATCAAGAGTAGTTTCAGCAGAAACCCAAATGAGTCAACACTCTACACCAAAACATATCAGCAAGGTAAAATTCTGATTGTATGTCTGTATGTTGATGATATGATATACACTTGCAATATTCAATTAGATAGTTTTAAGTATGTCATGTAATCTGAATTTGAGATGAAAGATCTTGGCATAATGAAATATTTTTGGGGATTGAGGTTGATCAATTAGCCAAAGGCATTTTTGTTTGTCAACACAAGTATGCTATAGACATCATCAAAATATTTTACATGGAAGACTGCAATCCAACGGAAACTCCTATACCCCTAGGCACAAAATTGAGCAAGCAAGATGAAGGCCCTACAATAGATTCTACTTTATATAAAATTTTAGTAGGCAACTTGTTGTATCTTACAGCTACTAGACCTGATCTTATGTATGCAACCAACCTTGTTTCTAGGTTCATGGAATCTCCCAAATTTTCTCACTAGAAAATGGCCAAGAGGATTCTGAGATATGTTGCAGGCACACTCAATTTTGGATTATGGTACACTCAGTCTAAAGATGATCATCTTTCTGGCTACACTGACAGTGATTTTGCTGGTATCCTAGACGATCGGAAAAACACTTCAGGATATGCTTTTCACTTGAGCACAAATCTGATTTCTTGGGAATCAAAGAAGAAACCCATTGTCTCCATATCTTCTGTAGAGACAGAGTATGTCGTTTCTACCTCAGCTTCCTATCAAGCTGTGTGGCTACAAAGATTATTGAAAGGCATGTCACATACGGAAAATAAGCCAACTCCTATTTTTTGTGACAACACTTCAGTAATTTCCTTGTCGAAAAACCATTTTTTTCACAAGAAGAGCAAGCACATTGACACTCGCTATCACTTCATACGCGAGCTAGTCAACAATGGTGAAATAGCTCTACAATTTTGTGGCTCACGAGATCAACTCGCAGACATCTTTACAAAGCCACTGGGAAAAACCGTGTTTGATTTCCAATAAAAAAGCTTGGGTATTATAAGTGTTGATGTTTGTAGCCGTTGAGTTTAAGAGGGAGTATTAATTATAAGATCCAACATTTTCCCTAATACAATGTGTGCTCTGCACAATTACTTCACTTTTGTCCTTGCTTTGTTTCCTACTCTGTCTGCTCATTTTTCACCTTCATCATTACCAAAATAGAAAGATGCATTTGGTTACACAACTCACAGAAAACTTATCAGACTCACAAAGAAAATTGGTTGTTGCAATCTCTGGCGATATGCAAAAGCGCACAAGAAGCGATCATCTTAACTAGATAAATGATACGCAAGGTGTGTGGTAAAAAAACCTACAGGAGAAGCAGCACAAGGAATGGCTCGAAGTGTCTCGGCAGGAAACAAGAATCCACTAGAGTTCTCACTGCTCTAGGATGCCATACAATCAGCCTAAAGTCTCTCACCATGTGTAGGAGCGACAAACTAAAAAGGAAAAAGTAGCCTCATGCTTTTTTCGATGTGAAATTATTGAGAGCTCAAAAGACACATAAATGGGTTGTTGGATCTACTTTTAACGTGAACATGCAAGGTTGGGAAACATATGAGGATACTCAGCTTTGGCCATGTTACTGAAAGTGACATGAGAACAGTCTCGTGGAAACCACGTCACCTTGGCATGTGTGGGTACAATTATCAACAAGCCAGTGGCATGGAAGATTAAACAATTGATGAATAGATTCACTGAGGAAATCAATCGGTTGGCGATCCGATTGAACGAATTAAGGAAACGATCACAAAGTCTCGGTATAAAAAGAAGAGCACACAAACAAGTAGATACTTTGACCTCTAATTGTAATAGTGTTAAAAGGAAGAAATCCTTTTGGCCGAAGCGTTGTGCAAGTGTGTTGAGAGACAAAGTGTAGGGTCTTTCCCTTGCAATCTAATGTTGTAAACATATAAGCATTCCGAACCTCACAAACCTCACAGAGTTAGAGTAAATAAGAAAGCTGTGAAGAGGATAACAATAATTACTTTCATTCTAATTATGAAATCAACATATATATATATATATATAATTATAATTATTATGAGATCAACATATACTAGTATAGTTGCTAATTCGCGGCTGAGAATGTCGAAAGGTATTGGCTGAGAAAGTCGTATGTGGTAATCCGTAAATCGTCTGTGGTAATATGAAACGTTTGGCTGCACGGTTTAATCCTACTTAATCATTTAAACATGGCAATAACATATCCTTACAGTAATTTTTTAATGTGATTAGGTAAATGTTAAAAAGTAAACATGTTAACGGATGTCTTGATAAATGCAAGAAAGTTATGAACAATAAATCTGACCCATTGATTTTGGAGGACGACTAAGAATATGCCAACATCTTCAATGCATAGTCATCGGATTAAGGTTTAAGGTTAAATAAGGTTAAAAGATCATTAATTGTGCCCATTGTCAATAGATGTATGCCTTTCGACATAATAATTTAAAATTCAATATAATTAAAATACAAAATTTTAAAATGAAAAATTAACTAAATTTATAATATAAAAAATAAAATATATTTAATAAATTTAAAATTAAATAAATCTACACTAATGATAAAATGTTCAAGGCTCATAATTAATAATTAACTGATAAACAAAGTGAGAAAAAACTCATTCCACTTATCATTATTACCAAAAATAAGAACATGGAGATAACTATGTGTGTTGTAGTAACATTGCCATATCCTTTAAGGACACTGTAAATGTCATAAACTATGCAGGGATTTGGAGAGACAATAACTTACTGTGATAAATGAGTTTATTTGCTGGCAAGCACTCACTCGAAACCAGTAACTGAAACTGAATGATATTAGGCCGCAGTCACACATCACGCGTGAATGATTAAGTTATCTCAATTATTTGATACCTTTGACCAAATCATCCTCATTTACGTGATGAGTTGGATTCAATTTCATTCACTGAAACATGGGAGGACAACCAGGCAGAGGCAACTTGCTCTCAAAAACATGAGTGAATAAAAAGTCGTGAGATACGACGTAACCTCCAAAATTACAATTATATATGTGCTGGCCAACCTAATATCACAGCAAAAGGAAAACGAAATTATACTTAATTGTGGGGACGGTATTACCGGCGCGCCCTGCCTCAAGTTGTCACCAATTGATCTGCAAATCCACAGGTTTGGTGCCTCTTCTCTTCTGGATTTGACGTTAAACCCCTCTTGTTTGGCGACCGCCTAGGCTCGTGGTTTATCCGATATTGGTAGAGACTCTACTCTCCCATATATACAGGTTTCTATTTTCTAAAGCCTCCATTACTGTCTCCTATAATAACTAAGTGTTTTTCATAAATATATCTGAATTGCAAGCATGGAGAATTGTGTTTTTTCAAATGGCACTTCTTCTGTGCCAGTAGCTACGGCAAAGCTCATATTGATGGATGGGAGCATCAAGGAGTTCTGTAAAGAGGTGAGAAGCCAAGAGATTCTGCAAGAACATCCAGGCCACTTCATCTGTAACTCAGATGGTCTTTATGTCGGTCAAAACATTTCCCAGGTTCTGGGAAATGATGATCAATTGCAGACTGGGCAGCTCTACATTCTTTTTCCTCAACGAAAGTTACAGTTTGTGTTGACGGTCCCAGACATGGCTTCTCTTCTTTTCAAGATCAACAATGCTTGGCTATCAGCACAGAAGAAAAAGAGGCAGAGCAGAAGATTATCATGTGGGATTGGTAAAGCACAAGTGCAGCCCTTTTTCGATATTCATAGTCATCATGATGAATGTGGAGCGGAATACCACTCTTCTTCCGTTTGTTGTATGTCCAGGCACCCCAATATTCGGACCTCAATTACAGAAAGTAAAGGGCAAACCCAATTGGAGACGATTGCCAAGAGATGTTCACTGCGATTTTTATGTAACAAACATTAGAACATTAAATAAACAATGGGGTACATAACTATCTTAGTTGGATTCCCTCTTCATTTGCCATTAGTTCAGGTGATTAAAGACAGTTGGGAATGCATTGTTAGAGTGCGATTTGGATCAAATGTGTATAAAAAGGCAATGCAATGATAGGGTGTGTCACAAAAAGTAACATGGCAGCAGTTCATCATAAACTCTCACTCGCCCATCATGCATTATTACTAATAACGCACAAAAACCAGGAAGATGAGAGGGAAAGGAGTGAATGAGTGTGTTAAATCCATCCATGATTGGCAAGAAGGAAATAAAAGGAAAGGTTACACTCAGATTGGCACAAACAAACGGTGTTGTATGGTAGTGTTTTATTGAAAAATATAGTGGCAACGACAATGGAGAAAACTGAGGGGAATTTGTTTTCACAGTATTTTTTTTTGAGACATTTTGTGATTTTATGTTTTTTCTGGTTTTATATTTTTTATAAAAAATGTTGTGCGTTGTATCTAAAATTATGTTTCATTTTTATTATGTTTAAAGGGATCACATTTATAGAGGTGTAAAGTTTTCCTCAAGTTTTTAAATTTAAAAAGATAAGTTCATCTCAATGGAATTGACCCTTCTCAATTATATAATAGATTTGGAGTTAAGAGACACATATATATGCCATGTTTGTAGAAAATGTGCAAAAAATTACTCTTCCATATTGAAGTTTTCATAAAAACATTTATCCTTCTATAATACTTTATTATTACTTCCATAAAAAAATTCCTTTTGAGTTGAAGGTTGTTGCATAAAGGTTGTATGTGAACCTTATTGTCATGTTTAGGAACACTAGGGGCTAGTCAGGGGCTCTTACAACAAGGTTGTTCGTATGTGAAAGTTATTGCCAAGTTTAGGAACAATAAAGGCTAGTCGAAAAAAAATTAAAGATTGTTAAATATTGTTGAGATATCCTCTCAACTTCTCTTCCTAAATTTGGAATAAGTTGGATCTCACAACAACTCAGAAAACCCTATATAAATCTATTGTATTTGTACGAGTTTTGATAATATCAAGTGAGGTATTCACTGTATATCATGTATTCAATTTCACTGCATATTATGTTTACTTTCTTGGTCTCAGAGTAGGTCTAGGTGGTTTAACCCCCTCGGGGAGGGACCAGGAATATGAAGGAGATATAATTTGTTGTAAGAGAGTAGATAGATTATTGTTTGAGTGTTTTTTGTGTGATGGTTAATTTAGTGTGTGAATGAGACAGTATGTCTCATCTCTCTTCACGCGATTGTTGTAATAAGTCTGTTTGTATTGGAAAACTATTGTCATTGACGTCAAAGACAAGGGGAGACCGATAAAGCCAAAGAGCAAATCTAGGAAACACCCTAATTGTATAACCAGGCCAACAAAGGCACAGAGGGTTTTTAATTTTGTACAAAGGTATGAGGTGGACGAGTCAACCCTGCACAGGTACAATGAGGTGAAGAGTGTGTTGTTGTATCGATGAGAAATCACAGTTTGTTGAAGTGTGAGGGTGTAGAGGAAGAAGTTATGAGCATGTGTTGAACAACAATGGAAGAATGAAATCGAAGAGGTGAAGATCTTTGTGGCAGAGTGATCACAGTTCGCTAAATCTCAAGGGTGCAGAGGAATCTCAGGCATGTGTTGAAGGCGCATCAGAACCATAATCCTGGTAAGGGAGGCCCTAACGGCCTGATGGTCTCATATCGATATCGGATATCGAAAGAGTGGAGTGAAAGCACAGTGTTAAAGTCTCAAGTGCCTGGTGGATGGTAGTCCGATGTCAATGCCACATCAGTGCCATGACGGATTCCATGTCAAAACTGTTGGATCATGTTGTCATTGATGCCAATGGTTTGATTGA
>JASDQU010500538.1:66986-81027 GCA_032191745.1 Picea mariana
ATATATATAACTTAATTTAAATTTATAATAATTATAAATTAAAATGATAAAATAACTAAATTTATAATATAAAATATAAAAATATTTAACAAATTTAAAATTAAATAAATCTACACTAATGATAAAATGATTAACGCTCATAATTACTCATAATTAACCGATAAACAGTGAGAAAAAACTCATTCCATCATTATTGCCAAAAATAAGGACATGAAGATAAGTATGTGCATGTGTGTTGAAGTCACATTGCCATATCCTTTAAGGTACCATCTGTCATACTCACATTGGAGGTGTCATAAACTATGCAGGGATTTGGAGCGACAACAACTTACTGTAATTAATGAGTTTATTTGCTATCAAGCACTCACTGCAAACCGGTCACACATCACGCGTGAATGTTTAAGTTATCTCAATTATTTGAGATCTTCATTTACGTTATGAGTTGGATTCAATTTCATTCACTGAAACATGGGAGGACAACCAGGCATAGGCAACTTGCTCTCAAAAACATGAGTGAATAAAAGGTCGTGAGGTACGACGTAACCTCTAAAATATGTGCTGGCCAACCTAATATCACAGCAAAAAGAAAACGAAATTATACTTAATTGTGGGGGCGGTATTACTGGCGCGCCCTGCCTCAAGTTGTCACCAATTGATCTGCAAATCCACAGTGGGTTTGGTGCCTCTTCTCTTCTGGATTTGACGTTAAACCCCTCTGGTTTGGCGACCGCCTCCGCTCGTGGTTTATCCGATATTGGTGGCGACTCTACTCTCCCATATATAGAGTCTCTATTTTCTAAAACGTCCACCACTCTCTCCCATAATAACAAAGTGTTTTCATAAATATTTCTGAGTCGCAAACATGGGGAGTTGTCTTTCTTCAAATGGCACTTCTTCTGTGCCAGCAGCTACGGCAAAGCTCATATTGATGGACGGGAGCATCAAAGAGTTCAGTAAAGAGGTGAGAAGCCAGGAGATTCTGCAAGAACATCCAGGCCACTTCATCTGTAACTCAGATGGTCTTTATGTCGGTCAAAACATTTCCCAAGTTCTGGGAAATGATGATCAATTGCAGACTGGGCAGCTCTACATTCTTTTTCCTCAACGAAATTTACAGTTTGTGTTGACGGTCCCAGACATGGCTTCTCTTCTTTTCAAGATTAACAATGCTTGGCTATCAGCACAGAAGAAAAAGAGGCAGAGCAGAATATTTTCATGTGGAATTGGTAAAGGCCAAGCGAAAGTGCAGCCCTTTTTCGATATTCATAGCCAGCATGATGAATGTGGAACGGAATACTCTTCATCCATTTGTTGTATGTCCAGATGCCCTAAAACTCGGACCTCAATTACAAAATGTAGAGGGCAAATCCAATTGCAATCCAAGATGGAGACTATTGACGAGACTGTGTAATAGATGTTAATTGTGATTTTTGTGTAACAAACATTAAAACATCAAATAAACAATGTGGTACATAACTATCTTAGTTAGATGCCATCTTCACTTGCCACTGGTTCAGTTGATTAAAGACGGTTGGGAATGGAATGCATTGTTATGATGGGAATTGGATAAAATGTGTATAAAAAGGTAATGCAATGGCAGGGTGTGAAATCAGCAAATTTAAAAAGAAGAAATGACGCACCCATCAATCATGGCAGGAGTTCATCATAAACTCTCTCTCCTATATCATGCAATATTAATAATAAACAGATTTATGTTTAACACAAATTCACATACTCAATGAGTTCAGACGAAATTGTCTCACACACACTTGATCATTACATGGAAAATGCATTACAAGTATAAAGTAAACTTTAGACAATTCAATGAACTCCAAATAAATTGTATATGATTGCAGATGAAGCATAAACACAGTAATATTCAATAGCAATTAAGCAAGAGATCAAAGCAAATACATAATGAAAACAATCCCACAGTGAATACAGTATTTAAGTGGAAAAACTCTTTAAAGGGAAAAAAGTCTAGGGCACTATTACAACCTGATCCATTAGTTACACAAAGTGTTGGCCCTTGGTTATGAAAGAAAGCAAAGATTAAGAAAGAAAGGCGAAGTATGAACGGCGCGGAAGGCACATTGACTGAGATTGGGTCGAAATGGTCAAAGAAGCAAGAAAGAAGGAGCGAAGTAAAGGAAAACGACCATTGGACAAGAAGATCGAGGAGGATAGATCAACAAGGAAGATGGATCGTAGACAACTCAACAATCAGAAAAAGCCACCAATGGATGCTTTGAGAGCACCTCGTGGGAAAGACGGAAAGACAGGTTGGTGAAGCCTTGAAAACTCGAGTCAAAGTGGACCTAGGGTTTTAGATACCTAGGGTTTTGACACTTAGGTTTCGGCCTAAGGTTATCTGAGATTCATTGTAATGTATAAATAAAGATTGAGAGGAGTGAGAAAAGGTTCGTTAAAGGTTGGCCATTGTTCGTTGTTGGCTAGAGTTGTGTTGTGATATCGAGTGATTATTGTTGTGTGTGTTAAGTACCTATACCGGATTTGCAAATATACTTCAATAATACCAAGAATAAACCATAAACCATTCACCATAACATGAACACAAGAAATAGAGAAAACCCTTGGGGTAGGGTAACACCATATATTAATCCTTATGGAAGGATACAACTCCTCAAGCAATCATTGCTTGTACAATCACAATATTCTTCACTATGTTTCATTACATTGCCTACACTTCTTTATATAACTCTCCCTATCTCCTAGGAACCTTCTAGAGAGCCTTTTCACATTTATTACATCCAACTACCATAGTGGTCATTTATTAATATAGTGAACCTAGTCCACCTTACATTGAATGACCACATTCTCATATATTAAATGACTTCCACTAATAACACATAACTACATTCCCATTGGGTACCTCCCTAGGTACCCCATATTACCTCCCTAGGTATACTACATTCCATCCCCCTTCACATGTTTCGTCCTTGAAACATGAGAAGAAACCATACAATATGAACGGCTAAGCAGTGTAGCCAACTGGTACCAAGTACGACCATCCATCCATCCCAATGGAAGTCGAACATGATGTCTATCTGCTAGCTTTCCACCCTGATCTTTCTCTGCCTCATGGTTGCAGTGTTGTGTGTGAGAGCACTCTGGTATTGCAAGATCTTCAACTGGGTGAGAAGATCAACCCTACAGCTAGGTGCGCAGGGAGGGGAGAGAAGAAGAGAAAGAGAGAGAGAACTGCAAAGCTGAGTGCGTAGATAGAACTGCATGTTTTCATATAATATCAAGAAATACAGTTTTGTGGACGTAGCCCTAGGGAGATGGTGAACCACGAATATTTTGTGTCTTTGTGGTTGATGTTGTGTTCTTTGCTCCTGTTGCTCTGTTTTTGTGTTATTGTGTTAGATCTGAGACATAACTTGTGAAGTAGGCTTAAGATTGGTAAAGAATAACTAGATCTATGTGTGTTGTTGTTTTGGATCCACTCCACATTTCCCTTGGTTGTAGACACCTGTGTCATGCAACCCCCTATTGCTACTTCGGATGAGACTGCATCTATTCCATAGGTGTTTCCGAAAGGGCCAGTAGTTAGGGCTTGTTGGTGCGATGTTAGAGTTGAACCCTAGGTCTGCCCCTGTGCCAACAAATGGTTCCATTGTCGGGACCAAGATCTTCTTGAGGGAATGTCAAGGTGGTTTCCATCGAAGACAGAGATTCAGAAGTGGATAGAAGGATAAGAAAAGGACTTCGTTGAAGCCCAGAACAAGAACCTTAATCTTAGTACGGAAGACTGGTTGAGAAGGTATATATTTACTTATATACACAAGATTTTCTTTGGAGGAATTCATAAGGAGCTATACGAGTGGTTAGCCAGATTAGCAGATACCCAATTCGAAATCGGATATAGACCACCTGTGATTTGGATGTCGACGTTGATCAAGAAGGTCAAGAGAGTTGATAGCGTCGTGTCAAGAGCAGTGGATCATTGGTTTTATAGCACCATTAGAGGGTACATTACCGAGTTTTCTATTGACAGAGTCGAGTCGTATAGCCAAGCGAAGAGATATTTCTTTAAGGGACCTAGAGGAAAATTTTTACACTTTTTGAAGTTGAGGATCAAGATGCTATTGCATGAGAAGAACATCTTGAAGATACAGTAGTTGGTCAGATTGAAAAAGCTAATGTTCAAGAACTCAGACAATGACAACGACATAGAGGTTGGCCATACACGCAGTGGGAGGACCTTCAGAGAGGTTCCTCTGGTGAACTTGTTTGAGCAGAGCCACGAAGTACTGACATAGGATGAAGGGTTCTACAGTGGAGAAGAAGAGAAGTTTTTGAAAGAGGAACATTCAGAATCCACTAGGGCAAAGGAAGAGAAGACTAAAGAACCTCGCCGAGAAGAATCAGAAACTTCAGGAACTGTGCCAACTGTCAAAGTAAGTACTATTACTCCTCCTGTTGTTTTAGCAGCATTAAGTAACCAGAGTAGTCAGAGCTATCAGAGCACTCAGATCATTGTTACCAATAGTTCAGTACATACTCAGTCAAGAAACCTAGGAAGATCTATGGCAGATGAAATGAGGCTACCTATCTTTAGAGGATATGGATCTGAAGATCCTGATTAACAATGGTTCTTATGTGAAGTTGTATGGAGTATTAAGCAAGTCAATGACGAAGATGTTAAGAGAGCTCAATTTAGTACTACCTTGAGAGACTGCGCACTGAGATGGTACATGAATTTTGTTAAAGGATTTGCACAACCTAAACCACTGAATGAGATCAAGACCATGTTGAGTGTAGAATTCAAGAAACCCAAGTCGGAGTCACAGTGCATTATAGAACTAAAAGAAATCAAGCAGAGAATAGCCGAACCTGTTTGGGAGTTTGATCAGAGGTTTAAGACCTTGATAGGACATTTGAGTTTTCAGATTCTAGATGAGCAGAATAAGGAATGGTTCATTGATGTTCTCTTACCACATATCAGAGTTCCTCTGATGCAGTAGAAGGTAACTTCGCAGGTTGAGGAATTGGAGATCGCCATGAAACTTGAATCGACTTCTATGGGAGAATCCAGCTCAGGTATGAGTCAAATTTTGAGTCAGCTAACTATCTTATCTCTCTAGGTCGAAGATATGAAGAAAGATAAGGGGAAATATAAAAGAGGAGACATCTGGTGTATCAGATGAAAATCAAAAGGCCATGACAAGGATCAATGTCCCCTATTTCAGGAATACTTGGCCTTTGGAGCTCCGAGCCCTTTGAAGCAAGTTACTCTACCCTGGTGCGAGGCATGTAGAAATAGACATCGCCCTGGTGAATGCTATTACATACAAAAATATGTCCAGACACCTACCAATCTTTACTGCACATTTTTTAAATTTGTGGGGCATGATGAGAAGGACTGTAGGGATTATGACCTTTTGCATGAAAGGTCAAGAGATACATATAGGATTCAAGGAGAGATGCAGCAGGAGGGAAATACTACGCATTTTAATTCCCCAGGAAGAGGAAACTTCAACCCTCGCGGTGGATTCAGAGGAAGAGGACAAGGAGGAGGCATGGGTCGAGGTCAAATTATTTGTTATAACTACGCACAGCGAGGTCACTTGGCAAGGGACTGTCAGAACCCTTGTACCACTTGCAGCTACTGCAACTCATTTGAACATATTATTGAAGATTGTCTCACGTTGTTAGCCAAACTTCAAGAGAGACGAGGAGGAAACCAACAAGTACAACTAATCTCAGCAGAACCTCGCGGAGAGGATCCTAGAGTCGTTGTTATCACTAGAGGATGCATTGTTATAGGAGAAGATAGAGTGACCCCAAGAAAGACTATAGAAGAATCAAGGGTCAGAAGAGCTGTCGAGAGGACACACGTGTTTGATCCAAGGAAAGAAAACTAGACATTTGAAGAGGCGGTGAAAGAATTTCGAAGAGATCGGGCTTCTTCATCAAAGACACAGCCAGAAGTAAGAGAATGTGGAATGCCTATGGCATTCAATCAGTCAGTTGCACCTGGAGATGGAAAAGAGGCAAGCAAGCTTGTCAGTTTGTTATATACGTTCATTGATTTGATTAAGGATGAAAAGGTTGTACAAGAACTACAAAATTTGATCACACAATATGAGATAGGCAGGATAGATCCCCTACTGAATAAAGCAGTACATCAAGTATCCATAAAGAGAAGGACAAAAAAGGAGCTACACCTTAATGCTCAGATTAGAAACTATGACATAGATTATGTGCTCCTCGACTTAGGGTCAGAAGTCAATGTTATTATGAAGAATACCTGGGCATTGATGGAAAAACCTAAGTTGATTTATTCCCCTATCAGGCTTAGGATGGATAATCAGTAGGTAGTAAGCCCATTTGGGAGACTGGAGCATGTCCTTGTGGACATCG
Organism: Picea mariana; assembly: GCA_032191745.1. Classification (NCBI taxonomy): domain Eukaryota; kingdom Viridiplantae; phylum Streptophyta; class Pinopsida; order Pinales; family Pinaceae; genus Picea; species Picea mariana. The sequence continues at coordinate 73,377 of JASDQU010500538.1, forward strand.
ATGGGGTAAGGACGTTTGTAGACTTCGAGGTGATTGAGATAGTTGATGATAGTTGTCCTTATCTTGTGTTGTTAGGAATTGATTGGGATTTCAACAGCTCCACTTTCATTGACTTAAAGAAAAGAAGAATGAAATTTGAAGGATATGGCCTTAGGGTCATTGCACCTCTGGATCCTGACAAAGTTTGCAGATACACAGAACCCATCAGAGAAGTAGACCATGCATACGAGCTAGAGAATATATATAAATTGACAGCAAGATAACAAGATTACATTAATCCTACAACAGATTGGAATTTAAGTTGGTGAAGTGACAACGCATGTTCGTCAGATTCAGAAGAAGCACTAGAGAACTGGCAGGACAAAATGTATGAAGTTTCTGTGCGAAAATGTGCCAGATTGAACATGGAATTTCGTTGGATTGGCATAGAAGTAAGTAATTTGCCCACATTTGATGGTTTAAATCACTTAGAAACTTTCTTATTGGAATTTGAAGAAATTGTACCAGTACAACATAGATTGTTGGCACTGGATGAGGCCTTGAAAGAAACGCTAGCGCGATGGTGGGGAACACATAAAAAGAACATCATGGACTGGGTGCAATGTCGCACTTTGATGACATTGTGCTTTTCAGACCAAGTTGAAGGGTGCGAAGTTCGATACACGAGTCAGAGATGTCCGAAGGACCATGTGCGGAGTTGCGAGGAATCCTGGACCAATATTCCTCAAGATCGGTGGGTGCATAAATTCATTAACACTTTGGACACAATGCCAATTAATTGGTATCTTCAAGTGGAACTGTGCCTCACCACTGCAGATTGGCACAGTATGACTCCGAACTTTGTAGCTACATTTTTATTTGAAAGTCGGTAACCCACAATAGATCAATCTTTACAAGTTGTAAGACAGAAAGTATTTGAGGAGGCACCTAACCTTCCTGTTGAGAAAGAAGAGGATGAATAGACTGCACCTCTTCAGAAATTGCAAGGTTGTTACAATATCAATGTTGATGAAGACGATGATCTTAGGAATGTGAACATCGTAGAAACAAAAGGACAAAGATACATAGAAGGAATAGGAGACGAACTACCTTTCATTGGACAACCAATCAAAATCAAGAAAGTTAACATTGGAACAGATCAAGCACCTAAGCTCACAAATGTTGGAGATTATTGGGATGATGCCACTATTGACAAGATCACAAAACTACTTCATGAATATCGGGACTTGTTTCCAACCAAGTTTACTGACATGAAGGGAATTAAAGGGCCCATGGGAGAAATGAAGATCCCCTTGAAACCATATGCAAATCTAGTCAAGCAGCAACCCTACAGATTGAATCCAAAGTATAAGCAAAAAGTCAAGATTGAATTAGATAGAATGTTGGAAGAAGGAATCATAAAACTTGTTGAAGAGTCAGAATGGATTAGCCCTATGGTGATCCAGGATAAGAAGTCATAAGAGATCAGAATCTGTGTAGACCTAATAAAACTGAACGATGCATGCTTACATGATCCCTTCCCTACACCGTTTACTGACGAAGTTTTAGATAACATGGGAGGACAGGAAGTTTACTCCTTCACAAGTGGATTTTCAGGTTATCACCAGATCAGGATTGCCAAGGAAGATCGCCATAAGACCACATTTGCAATAGAATGGGGTTCTTTCCAGTACACAGTGATGCATTTTGGATTGAAGAATGCACCAACCATCTTTTCCAGGGTGGTGGTCGAAGCATTCACAAAATTTTTACATAAATTTTTGGAAGCATATTTTGATGATTGGACTGGTTTTAGATTATTGCAAAATCATATTGAATGTTTAAGAATAATGTTGGATAAGTGAAAGCAATGTCAGATTTCTATGAACCTGAAGAAGTGTATCATCTTTTCACCCTTTGGAGTGCTGCCAGGCCATATTGTGTGTAAGTAGGGGTTGCTAGTAGATCCTTCGAAGATTGCCATCATTGTTGATCTACCTCCTCCTACTTCGGTTAGATAGTTGCAAATTGTGCTAGGAAATATTGAATACTACAGAAAGTTCAACAAGGGCTACGCACAGATAACAACAACTATGGAAAATATTTTAAAGAAAGATTGTCAGTTCCAATGGTTAGAGGAACGTCAGCACATCTTCAACACACTGAAACAAAAAATGGTCACTGCACCTATTCTAGTTTTCCCAGATTGGAGTAAGGAATTCCATGTGGATGTCGATGCATCATCTATCACATTAGGAGAAGTGTTAGCACAACTAGGAGCAGGAGATATTGACCATCCGTTAGCTTTTGCTAGCAGGAATCTCTCTACAGCTGAGATAAATTACACTACCACTGAAAGAGAAGGGCTAGCCATGGTGTACGCGCTGTAGAAGTTTCGACACTACTTGTTGGGAGGACATTTTAAGATGTTCATTGATCACTCTGTGTTGAAATACCTAGTCAACAAGCTAGTGTTGGGGGAAAAAATATGCATATGGCTTCTGTTATTCTAGGAATATGATTTTGAGATTGTGGTAAATCCAGGGAGAATGAATAAGGGAACTAATCACTTATCCAGGTTAGAACATGGAGATGAACCTACCAGTTTGGAGGATACACTACCAGATGCACAGTTGCTGGCCATAAGAAATATTGATGATCATTTCCCTGAGATAGTTCAGTTCGTGTCCATAGGAATGGCACCTCACGAATATACAATTATTCAGAAGAAACAGATGGTAGTTCATGCTGGATATTTTTCACTTATAGTTGGATATCTATATAAGATGGGACCTAATGAGATCTTGAGGAGATGCATTATGGAGGCATAAATACCACTGATTTTGGAAGCACATGAAGACATCGCAGGAGGACACTATGCAAGAAAAAAAAACAACGCGGAAGGTTCTTAGAGATGGCCTCTGGTGGCCCACTTTACACAAAGGCGCTCAAGAATACTACAAAGCCTGCAATGTATACCAAAGAGTTGGGAAACCTTCCAGAAGAGATGAGATTCCCTTAGCATCGCAACTAACCTTACAGGCATTTGAGAAATGGGCAATTTATTTTGTGGGGCCTATCAACCCACTAGGAAAGCGCACAGGAGCTCAATACATTATCATTGCGATGGAGTATTTGACCAGATGGGCAAAAGCAAGAGCAATTAAGGACTATAGTGCAACTATAGTTGCGCGGTTCATATTTGATGATATCATAACCCGATTTGGATTCTCGAAGATCCTTATGAGCGATCAAGGTACACATTTTATTAATAAGACTATTGAAGCCCTAACCCAGGAATTTGCAGTCCACCATCATAAGAGAACTCCTTACCATCCACAAGCGAATGGTACAGTCGAATATTTCAATAAGATCTTGGAGACCGCATTGACGAATATTTGCAGTGTGAATAGGGATGATTGGGATTTGAGAGTACCAACAGTATTATGGGCTTATAGAACCACTTGCAAGAAGCTGACAATGCAAACTCCCTTTAAGTTGGTTTATGGTCTAGAAGCAATAGTACCTATGGAATATTTGGTTCCTAGCTTAAGAATTGCATCATTTATAGATATGGATGACATTGGCACTGTTCAAAACAGACTTGCGCAGTTGATGGAACTAGAGGAAGACATGTTTATTGCAAGATTCCATTAGCAGGTACAGAAGGAACAAGAGAAGTCTTACCATGACAGACACATCAAGAAGAAAACATTTAAGCAAGGAGATCTGGTATTGGTATATGATAGAAGTTCATGAAGCATCCAAGGAAGTTCAAGACACATTGGCTTGGGCCATATGAGGTTGCCCATGTTACAGAATGAGGAGCTACGTAGTTGAGGAATTTGAATGGAGAATGGAAGGAAGGCTTAGTGAATGGGAGCTGGTTGAAATTGTACTATGACAACCAGCTGCCTCGCGACTCTCAGTAAAAGCATGAGAAGAAGGGTCTAGGTACCAGGTGTAGTTGAAACTGGGTACCAGACACAGAAAAGACAGTCTGCACACAACGGGGAGGGATAGAGCAGGGAGCACAGGCTTCTCCGCGTAGTATGAAGTTGAAGCAAAATAGAAGGTTTAGACCTGTAGTGCCTCGGGATGTGTCACGGGTGAGTGTTGGGTGCCTATTGGCCCTTGGTTATGGAAGAAAGAAAAGATTAATAAATAAAGGTAAAGTATGAACTGCGCGGAAGGCACATTGACTGAGATTGGGTCGAAGTGGTCAAAGAAGCAGGAAAAAAGGAGTGAAGTGAGGGAAAATGAGTTGTGGGACAAGAAGATTGAGCAGGACAGATCAATAAGGAAGATGGATCGTGAACAACTCAGCAAGCAGAAAAATCCACCAATGGATGCGTTGAGAGCACCTCACGGTAAAGACTGAAATACAGGTTGGCGAAGCCATGAAGACGCGGGTCAAAGTGGACCTAGGGTTTTGACACCTAGGTTTCAGCCTAAGGTTATCTGACAGTCATTGTAATGTATAAATAAAGATCGAGAGGAGTGAGAAAAGGTTCATTAAAGGTTGGTCATTGTTCGTTGTTGGCTAGAGTTGTGTTGTGATATCTAGTGATTATTGTTGTGCGAGAGAGAAGTGTTGTATGTGAGAGCACTCTGGTATTGTAATATCTTCAGGTGGGTACGAAGATCAACCCTGTAGCTGGGTGTGTAGGGAGGGGAGAAAAGAAGAGAAAGAGAGAGAGATCTGCAATCTAAGTGCATAGATAGAACTATATGTTTTCATATAATATCAAGAAACACAGTTTTGTGGATGTAGCCCTAGGGAGAGGGTGAACCACGTATATTTTTTCTCTCTGTGGTTGATGATGTGTTTTTTGCTCCTCTTAATATGTTGTTGTGTTATTGTGTTATTGTGTTAGATCTTAGACATAACTTGCAAAGTGGGCATAAGCTTGGTAAAGAATAACTAGATCTCTGTGTGATGATGCTTTGGATCCACTCCACATTTCCCTTGGTTGTAGACATCTATGTCCTACAACCCCCTATTGCTACTTCAGGTGAGACTGCATCTGCTCTGTAGGTGTTGCCGAAAGGGCCAGTAGTTAGGGCTTGTTGGTGCGTTGTTAGAGATAAATCCTGGGTCTGCCCCTGTGCCAACACAAATTGATAACTGTAGTGTGCATGCATGCACATTCTATTTTTAACTAATACAATGTGCATGCATCCATATGGGAAATTAGTTGGATTTTTTCAACAATCTCTATTTTGAAAACAGTTTTCCTGATATATCATGCCCGAATTAATTCATCACCTTTTATGCAATCCAAGAGAAGTCAAACGCCATCGTAGCTTCTCTAACAAAACTGGTTTCGTGAACATTTATGTAGAATTCACTTTTATATGGACCTTCTCTAGAGCCACTCCCCCTTCATCAACATCATGTCTTACAAAATGGTATTTAATAGAAATATGCTTCGTATTACTGTGACAAGCTATATTTCTAGCCAAATCAATAACACTTTGACTATCCTAGAATACTTTCACCTTGTCCCGCATCCTTCCAAACTAGCCCAACAAACCTTTTAACCAAATTGTATCCCGGCATGCATGTGAGGAAGCCATATATTCTGCCTCAATAGTGGATAAAACAACTATGTTTTGAATCTTTGACATCCAACTAACAGGTCCTCATGCAAGAGTAAAGACATATCCTAAATTGGATCTCCTTTTGTGCAAGTCACCTGCAAAATTTGAATCGAACAGAAATCTCATTGATCAAAATAATTACTTGTTCCCCTAAGATACCAAAGCATGCATTTCACTGCTTCCCAATGCTCTTTACCTGGATTTTCCATGTATCTACTGACAACACCATCTAGATGTGATAATATGGTCTAGTACTCACTATCGCATTCATAAAACTTCCTACAACATTAACATATGGTACACGAGACATATAATCATTTTCTTTGTCATTACTAGGACATAAACTTGAAGAAATATTGAAATGGGAAGCCAAAGGGATTTTTACGGGTTTCACATTATCCATACCAAATCTCATAAGTATTTTCTCTACAAACTTCTGTTGTGACAACCACATCTTACCATTTTTCCTGTCTTTGTGTATCTCCATGCCCAAGAATTGTTTTGCTTCTCATAGATCCTTCATATCAAACGTCCTAGCCAATTGATCCTTTAACCTATTGATTTCGACCATGCTTTTTCTTGCAACAAGAATGTCATTAGCGTATTGTTGATTAAGGTTGGTTGTCATTGATGTCAACCCTTGAAGAAAGCCCCGTAGCACAAAGGTTTGGGTAATGGATCCAATATTGTTTGATGTAAATATGACTCATTATTGTTTTTTCATGGTTGATAAGAAGTAAATATGGATGAACTCCAAAGTGGTCGCCTTATGGTCATCAAATATTTTGTGTGGGGCACACTCTACAATGTCGCTCTCTAGAATAAGCCACAATTCAACAAGGTATGCCATTTTTGCTATAACTCCTTTTCTGAGAGGTTCCAAGTAGTGACACTTGGAGGAATTGCATTAAACACACTGAAGAACATTGTGTATCAGTTTCATATATTTATACATTACAGGTTCAAAGTTATAATTACTTCAAGTTAGAGTTGTTGACTAATCCAAAACTAGGCATGTGAGACTAAAGAAAAGTTTGATGAAAATGCTAGTCTCTTGTTTTAAAAGTTAAGGAAGGTGTTAGGATCACATATTGTACCTTTTTGCCCATACTTTTTGCCATTATTATACCCTGGACCACCTGTGTTTAGACTTATACTATCATCCCAACCGATCATTCCAAGGTATACAACGTCCTTTCTCATCACTACATGTTTAATCTGTTTTGCATGATATTTTACATCACTCTTGTACTTAACCATTGATTAGAAGTGCATAAGTGTCCATAACTGCAGATTAACACTTGAGGCCGGCGCTGAAACACAGAACTGTCCAAAGTCACTGTTGAACTGATGCCGAAACACGGAGCTACTACACAGTCCGAAGTTGCATATGCCGAAACACGGAAGCTGCTACACAGTCCAAGGACGCATATGCTGAAACACGGAGCAGATATATAGCTCGAGGATGCAGATGCCGAAACATGGAGCAGATATATAGCTCGAGGATGCAGATGCCGAAACACGGAGCTGTCACTCATTTCAGAAGTACAGATGCTGAAACACACGAGAGACCGCCACGATGCTGAAACACGAGCCGTGACAGTTAGCAGTCAAGGCCGACACAGTCAAGGGAGCAATTCACGTGGCTGAACAACCCATGAATTGCGATGCTGAAACAGCATCAGCAGCTATGAGAAGAAGATGTTACACCAGCCGTAACAACAATATCTTGTGCAGCTCCTGTATTAGCATTCGGTTGCGCGAGAATAGGACATCCTATGATGATTTATAAAGAAGATCCGATTTAATGTAGGATTCAGATATTCTTTGTAACAATTGTATCGAATGGGATTTCCTCTTTAAATTCAAGGGAAATCACCATTCGAGGGATCGAAGTTTTGATGTACTGAAGCACTCCAGAGAAGCGGGATGTATTCGATCTTTCCAATTTGTAATGTGATATTTCAACAGATGAATATAAGACTGCTTTGATTATTCGTTTCTAAGCTTTCCCGTTCCAGGGGAATCTTGTGAGAAGGGAGGGCCCACCTTCATCACAAGATTCACC
>JASDQU010500539.1:34497-51388 GCA_032191745.1 Picea mariana
GAATTACCTACCAATTACATTTGAGGAACAACCGCCACATGCTTAAAATTGTTCAGAACGAGAATTATAGACAAGCCATTGGTTTAATAAAAATCATAATATAAATTTAATTGGGAAACAAATCAACATTGTAAACATTGCAGTTAAGGACGAATTAAGTAACCTCCAAACATTAAACAAATCAAAGCAAACTTTATGGGCAAGGAATATTATGGAATATCTGACATATACACCATAGAAGTGAACTGAAGTTGAGACTATCGAACACTAAAACCCAATTACAATGATCTTATGAGGTTGTTTTTGTCTGGATTGAGCCACCATCAAGCCTTCAAGTAAGTGTGGTGACCGCTCTAGAAACAGGTTATAGTCACTAAGCCCTTGGAACCATTGTCATCTAACAATAATAAATAAGCAAATTAACAAGAAATCATGGAATTCGATCGCACTAGCCACCAATCTATTACTTGCTTCTATAGCAACCTTGTAACCACCAAAACACCAATCTATTACTTGCTTCTATAACAACCTTGTAGCCGCCAAAATAATTTTGCCACAAAGAGTATTAAACATTATTGTTTCCACCTTGTGAATAGTGTTTGCATCATAAAAGCACTGCAAGGGAAATATTTGTGAGGCAACGCTCAAGTCAGGAGACATGGCAAAGCATCCAATTGGCATCCATCGGATCCATACCATATGGGGTTGCCTAACTAACTAAAGGTCAATTTGTAACTCTCCCTTTATCACTTAATACACCATTTACTATGTTACAGGGACTTATTAAAAACCAAAGGAAATAAAGGCATTAACATGGTGATACTAAACGCCAGATTTCATACTACATGTAGATTCGATACTAATCAAAGTCATACATAAACATATTAAAGTGATTTTCACATGATATATGATAAGTGACAAGTGGAGTATTATAATTCGGTATTGAAGGTATAAGAAATCATTTGGAAAAGTTAAAACGAAGTTGAAAGTTATATTATATCGGAACCTTTTATTAACCCTAAAGGGAGATCAACAATTGCAATTAAAGAGTAAAAGTGTCAATTGGATAATTGTCGTCTCTTTCGAGGTCCATAAACTAAGCTATTAAAGAATATATATATTCACTTACAAAGTTCATGTGGATATCTTTACTCAACAATTTTTTTTATCTAAGAGATATAAAAGGATACTTAAAGCTCTAAAAATTTATAAAAATATATTTTAATAAAAAGGAAGGAAAGTTTAATTATTATGAAGGTTTTCCAATCCCGTGTCTAGCGTTATTAAGACTCAACAAGATTATTCAAGGAAAACTTGTTAACATTGTGATTTGTTCGATCGACGAGGTGCATTACTTCAATGTTGACATGGCCAATCAATTACTGCTTCTTGAGATAAATATAAATGAAAAATATAAATGAAAAGTTAAAATTCAAGAATGAAAAATAATATGAAATAAATGATTTATTATTGATAATTAATGATTATATTTTTTTATATTAATTCAACGTTACATTTATATTTGAAAAAGATATAGACATAATTATAAGTTCAATCTAGATGTAGAACAAGTTTTTGGCATTCTCCTATAAGAAGAAGAAGATAACATTGTAGGATGTTACAATGAAGTCATGCTCAGTGGCACCCTCTTCAGAAAACCTAAAGGATGTATCAAAAGTGATCCTTTAAGATAGCTAGAAGCTAATACAAAAGTTGCAGAATCGTCGGAAAGAGTTTGACAAGGTTATCATTGATAAAGACAGAAATTTCTCACCTTAAGAATCATAGTCAAAACTTGATTACACTGATTAAGAAGTTAAAAAGTGAAAAGAAGGTGCAACAAGACACATGGGAGCAACTTACCAACAAAGAATCAATAATTGATAAAGAAACAATGATCAATCTTGTTGAAATAGAGAAGTCATCAAATGTAAAAATCTAGACATTAGAGAAAGGAACCAATACAAATCTAGTCGACATAAAAAATAAAAAAAAAGATGCTTATATTGAAATCTTATCACCAGAGGTATCAAAAGATGAAGTTTTTAAAAGTAAGACATGAGATACAAGGATGCCTTGTTGTCATCCCAATTATAAAATTCATTGTATTATTCAACGAACTAACCAAAGACAAAACCAATATGAGAAACCAAGTTAATATCCTACTATTTTGAAGAGAAGTTCAGGTGTGGAATCTTACCATTTTCCAAATCACATAAGTCGTTGCCACACAATTTCGTAGAAAACTGAATTAGGGTGGTCTGAACCTTTCACAATAAGACAATTTTGATCAATGCTTTGTAACTCATACTGTCTTATATCATCAACCATCACAGCTTCAAGAGTAGAGAATCATGAGAAGGCATTACAAGTCAGAACAAAGACATAAGCTTTTCCATAAAATACTTTGAGGACAAAGCATCTTGAATGGATAGGAAATGTAATGAACATATATATATATATATTTCCGAGAAGAAAAAATATTTATATTCCAATAGAGAATATGCATGATTTTGTGCTTGAGGGACTGCTCAATTGCAGACTCTTTTTCAACTACCCTATATAAAAAGGATCATACAGCCTATACCAAAAAAAGCTTGACTATAGACCTTCATGAAAAATACTAACTTCCAAACATAAAGGAAATTAAAAGAGGAAAGGCATGTCCTCAATCACCTAGCCATCAAATAATTCCTGAGATGAGAATGAGCCATCGAGAAGCATCAAGGCTTTTTTTGAAAGCTCATCCGCTCTCTTGTTAAATTCTCTATAAATATGAGAAAAGGAGGAACACTCAAATTCTCTGATAGAGTCTCGAATCTAGTTCAATAGAGACTGAAGACGAACAACCTAAACTTTGATTTGATCATTATCCCAATCAATCACCTCCTTTGAGTCACCCATGAAATTTAATTTCAAAACTCCATCTTTTTTAGCAATTTGCAATAGTGTACAAAGCACAGAGAACTCGACTTTAGTGTTGGGGCCACACCCTGGAGCATAATGAACATGAAAGTAATGGAACACATTTAAAAATAGAACCTCACCAATCCCAAATCTAGGGGGATTCCCTTGACTTTCTTTATCGAAGAAACCCCAAGGAATATCAAAATCTAGTGAAGGCATAGCCGGCTTATGGGGTTTTGACCTTTTGGATTCACATTTGAACTCCCGAGTGAGATTTTCAACCATGTCTGCCACGACTTCCACTGGAACTTGCTTCTCTTGGAATAAGTTGAGATTGTCAGCCCACCAGATAAAGTATATAAAAAAGTATGGTAAAGAGTCATAAAAAACCATTGTTGCATTTGAAAGCCGTGATTTTACACATTCTTCCAAGCTTGGCATACTCCATCATGTCGTTGGGATAAAAATTTTAACAATATATGACCACACTTGCGATGAAAAGGAACATGAGACAAAGAGATGATACACTGACTTGGCATCAATTTTGCATAAAGTACATTTGTTGGGCCTAATCCACCCCCCTTTGAGCCCATTATTCCAAGTTAGAATTTTGTTTCTTAAATCCAACCATAAAAGAACTTTTGATTCCAGAGGAACATGCAATTCTCGTACTCTCTCCCACCACCAGGACTTCTCTCCTTGAAGACAGCCTTAGCCTTAGCTTTATAACCAAGCTTAACAGTGTAATTCCATGTCAGGGGATTTTTGGACCAACAAAAAGTTAGTTTGTAGCTCAGAAGGTGTCTTAGCTAAGCCTGAGTGTCCAAGGCTAGTTGATGGACACAATAAAATATCCAGATCAATTTTATTTATTTTTATCCTAAGTCCAACTAGATTTAGAAATTATGTTTTGAGTGTTGTGTGGGGCCCAGGCTAGTGGGGCACACAACTTGAGTGTTGAGTGGGGTCCAACTATGATGGGTACCTCAATCTAATCCATTGAAGGCTATGATGAGCACACATCTCAAGACAAGAAAGAGGTTGAAGGAAAAATAATTAGAGGGGTTGAGGGTGAGAGGAACACGTACTCATTTGAGAGAAAGAAAGAGGGATGCTTGGATGAGAGAAGAGGAAGTAGAATTGTTGAGAGAGAGGTCAACTTCTTAGTAAGTCTGGACAACAAGGTACAGGTCATACCTAGGTTTCACAACTCAAGCAGTAAGGTGGTCGTACTCAGGCTTGTACACATCAAGGAAGAGGGGTCAATTTTTGGCATGTTTCTGCAGTGGATGTGAGGCCGAGTTCAGCAGCCAGAAGAGGGGAAAACTAAACAGGGTCGTGCATGACAAATTGTAGTTGGGTCATACAACAATTTTGATGGGATGAATTTGTTGAGGAAGAGAGGAAATATTCTAGAGAAATTTCCTATAAGAAATTTATGTATTTTCTTGTTTCTTTAATATTCTCTCAAGAGCCAAATAAAGCCCCATATTCTTTGTTGGTTTTCCCCACACTGGGGTTTCTAGGGTATTTATGGTGTTGTCATTTTATGTGCTTGGTTTCTGAATATGCTTCTGCTGTTTATTTTGGTTAAATAACTCGGTTGTAGATTACTTTGCATAATTTCTAGAATTTATATCAGCTAGATTTACTTCTTGGTTAAAGAAATTATTGGCATTTAATTTCTAGTGCTAAGTTATAGGAAATTAACATGGTATTAGAGCTCAGCCTCTGAATACAGAAGGTACCAAGTCAATTTTCTATGCAGACCAGGAGTGAATCAACAAAGGGGTCGAATTACCAGAAAGGGTGTGTGAGTCAGAGCAACTGACATAATGGCTAGTGCAGGCTTAAGGTTTGAAGATAGGCTGGAAGGAGCCTCAAACATCAGTCCATGGAGAGAAAAAATTGGTTTTCTACTCGAGGAACATGGATTCTAGGATTTTTATAAAGGGTCAACTATACTTCCAATAGATCCATCACAACAACCATCTCATCTCAAGAAGGATGTGAAGACAAGGAGGATCATAGTTGGTGTAGTCAAGGACCACATTATTCCTCATCCATATAAAAAGAAGACATATAAGGATATGTGGGACGGCCTAGTTAAATTGTACCAGTCTGATAACTAAAGTAGAAAGATTCTACTCAGAGAGAAACTCAGAAACACGAAAATAGATAAGGGAGAGTCAGTTGTCACATATCTCACCAAGTTCACTCAGATCAGAGATGAGCTAACAGTTATTGGGGAGATCATTAATGAGACCAAGTTGGTGAGGACATCCCCTAATGGCTACACCAAGCAGTGGGATGTGTTTGTTTGGGGAGTGGTAGCATAGGAGAAACTCCCTGATAGGGAGAGGTTATGGGATGACTACATTCGAGAGGAGGCTCTTAAAGGCAGCCAGCCAAAGAGTGAAGAAGAAAAGAATGTTGTTCTTCATGCGAAGAAGGGTAGTGGATATGGAAGGAAGGACATGAGCAAAGTGAAATTATTTGCATGTCATAAGATTGGCCACTATGCAAGCCAATGTCCTAAGAAGAAGAAGGAGGAGGAGGAGACACAGGTAGCAACATCATTATCAACCGAGATCGATGATTTTGATGAGAAGTTTGAGAAGGAATTTTCTCTAGTCTCTTTTCTTTCGAGCAACAGTTTTGCAGGGTATGAGGACATTGGGGCATGGATCATCAACAGTGGATCATCTCTCCATATGACGGGGATGAGGTCGATGTTCCTTAGTGTTTCGAAGACATGCTAAGACTTGCATGTGAGAAGTGGAGCTAGAACCATGTATGCAGTGAAGGGGGTTGGATGCATCACATTTCAGCTAGAGTCAGGAGGTTCTCTAGAGGTGGTCGAGGTATTGTTTGTTCTAGACCTTGAGGTAAATTTTCTCTCAGTATCAACCCTGGAGGACATGAGATATGCAGTTACGTTCGAGGTTCATTTTTTTTATACTAGTTGTCTATGTATGAGTCAAATAACATCTTGGACTTCTAAGTGTAACACTGGTCCAAGTCTTCGCAAGGGTCTAAAGAGATAAACTCATTTGTAACTTAGATTGATATTAATAAAATTATTTGATGATTTCTTCTCATTTATGAGACTTATTGTACACTAATTTTAAGATTTATATTTTTTGCATTTTCTTATCCACATATTTTTATAAATTGATTTTGCAAGCACACTTTCTACTTTGTTTCAGTTTATTTTGTTTAAAATATATTAAAATTTAATATTTATAAAATAGCATCAAATCCAAGAATCGCATTTCTTGAGGTCTGAATAAGTTTTTTGACATACTATAAACCTAGGGTTATAATCACATATATATCACTTAGCCTGAGGAGATTCAAAAATGTTTGAGTAAGTATTTTGTCATTTCTTGCCTCAACATTTATTTGGTGACCATATTGGGGAGTTCTCTTTACTCTCCAATTCTTTTATTTTGTTTATATTTTTTTTCTAGTTTAATGGCTATGCCTACCCCTCAATAACCAAACATCGGGTTTGGAATTCCTGACCAAAGAAGCATCACTTCAAGCCTCTTTGATTTTGTTTTAGAAACAACCCTAACCCATGAAGAGCTTGAACGTTCTTTGGAAGTTAGCGCCTGTGATATTGAAATTCAAGAGCAAAGAGAGGTCATTCAAAGGAAAGATTGTAATCAACCTCCTCATTAGAAGGTTTTCTTATGACCACTGAATTCCATTCATCAAGACGAACAAGAGGAGAGCCCCCCAAATTTGATCCTTTCTTTAAAATTGGAATAAGGAAGGTAATCCTAGAGAACCTTCAACCAAGGCTTCAATGATCCCTATCTAATTCTGAGACTGAGTTTACAAGTTTATCATTATTTTTCTCCCAAGAAAATCATGATGACTTCTTCTGGTGGTTCTGATAATACTAGTGAACCTACTTCCTCAGAGGCTTCTTCCTTGTCCTTGATCGGAAGCATGTATAGTCACTATAATCATGTCCAATCAACGGCAAATTCTACAAAAGTGATCAAGAAATATGGTTTACTCCAATTTGAAGAGGATGCAAACACCACACCATGGTATGTATCCTCTCCTTTAAATCTGAATCCAACTACCAATCTCCTTCCGAAGTTGAAATATCATTTGCCCAAATTCTCTAGCAATGGAACCATTTCTTTCAATGAACATTAGGTTTCTTTTTCAAATGCATGTCATAACATAGGGGTAAATGACAATGATACATGCATGAGATTATTTGTTAATTCTTTGGAAGGAAAGGTTATTGTCGATTTCTTTGAATTACCACCTAAAGTATTTTTGACTTGGTATGAATTATCTTATTGGATTAAATCAACTTATGGACAACCTCAAAGTTCAACGAACTTGTTGAAATATTACAATAATATTGTTTACAACAAAGGTGAAACAATCAAGTCTTTTAACTTATGTTTCACTAAAGTATATAATCAGATTTTGTAAATCATTCTACCACACAATCAAGTTGCTTTAATGCATTATTACAATGCATTACCATCTTCTTTTCATCATAGGTTATAAGAGAAGAATGTTAATAGTTTGGGATCTGCTCTACAAACTTGTTTAGAGTTTGAGGAACATTTGACAAGAAACAGTCTTCATGTTGAGGACTATGTCAAACACACTGATATGTTAATTGTGTTACAACTTGTACAGGATATGAGCAACATAATGATTTCTTTTGAGAGAAAAGAGGTGACTTGCACTTCTGTAGAAACCTCCACCCAGATTGCCTTGGGAAATCAAACTCATAGTTTTCAACCTAAGGCAATACTCTCTAGAACTTGGTGTAATTTTTGTAAGGAAAGTTATGATGAGAACACTTGTGAGATTAAAAAGAACGCAAGAAAACACATGTTTGGAAAAAGATCTGATACAATGATTGCCTCATTAGATTGGGCTCTTGAAGAGGACGTAATGTTGTTTGATACCTGAAATAAATATTATCGAAACAAGAACAAAGGTGGTCCTCCTAAAACCACTTTTTCTCCAAGTACGTCCTCTCATCAAACGGATCCTCAAATCACAAGGGGTACTCATAATCTGGAGGTTATTCCAACCTCGTCTTCTTCATCAAAATATAATATTTTTAAATAATGGGCTAACATTAAAGCATATGCCTCTTTATTAGACATGGTAATATTTCCTAAGCAACAAAAGCATCTGAAGGATTTTATGGAAGGTAAATCTTCCATTGTTTCCAGTTTGATTGAAGAGAAAAATGAAGAAGAATTGTATATAAATAAATTAGGTTTATATAATCCTAGGAATTATGTAAAATATCCTCATTTTTATGTTTCAGTCAAAATTATGGACAAGATTGCACATTGTTGTCTAATTGATGGGGGATTTGGTCCCAATTTTATGTCTAAGATTATTATTGAAGAATTAGGTCTTTCATACACCAACGAAAATTCTAAAAGGTATGCTGTCATACAATAGCTAGCAGCAAGCTACCATTGGTGAAATCAAAGATGTAACCTTGGTATTATGTGTACATCTTGAAATTAGGACCACCTGCAATATTCAAGTTATTGATATGTCAGTAAGCAACTATTCTATCACTTTAGGAAGAGACTGGAAAACTTTAACTGGTGGATACATATCACTAGATGGAACACACATGTCCCTTCCAAAAAATGGTAAGATTATCATTGTTCTTCGGGGGGATGAATCTCACCATACATTGAAAGAGTTCCTTAATTGTATGTGAATTATATATAAGAGGATATCAATGTATACTCAATATTTTTAGAAGAAGATAATGATTATGTTGCATAGATTCTTGACCCTGAAGATGGTATGTGACACATTCTCTTTGATGGTGCATGCTCTAGTGAAGGAAATGGAGTTGGTATAGTACGTTATTCACCTGTAGGAAAAATTCACAATCTCTCTTACAGATTAGAATTTTCATGTACTAATAATGTAACAGAGTTTGAAGCCTTGATACTTGGAATAGAAAATGCTTTCAATCTAGGTTGTTATCATCTTTCTGTATTTGGGGATTCTGAGCTTATCATAAATCCAGTTAAGAGAATTTATACCCCATCTAATAAATTGTTAAAGATATACACACAAGCGGTTTGGTAGTTGATTTCTAATATTCTATCTTTCAATATTACTCATATCGGGAAAGATTTGAATTCAATGGTAGATAGGTTAGTTATTTTGCATCAAACCCTACAAGACAATTGCTTCCTCAAAGGATAGATTGTACATTTATGTCATTATATAATCCTCACTTTCCGGACAATGTTGAATCTTGGAAAGTTTTTCCTGACAATGAAAGCTTATGTGTCTTTTTGAAGAATGAGCCCTTAAAAAGGAAGGAGATAATATCTCTAGAATATAACAAATTTTCAAAGGGATTGACTCCTCTAGAAATCTCATTCTCGTCAAGTGATGTAAGCAATAAAAAGGAAAACATAGAGGAATAAAAAAAAAGGATAGGAAATACCATTTATGTGAACATTGGGACTCAAGAAAAGCCAAAGATTCTTACAATTGGATCTCAATGTTCAGATCAAGAGAAGTAGAAATTTATGGATCTTTTCTGTGAATTTCGAGATGTCTTTGGATGGTCATATGAGGATTTGCATGGTTTTGATCCCATTATAATACAACACAAAATTCGTATTAAAGAAGAAACAAAACCAACAAGGCAAAGACAAAGACCAATCAATCCTGCATTGGAAGCAACTATTAGGAAAGAAATTGAAATTCCCATAAATTCCCATATAATTTTTCCTGATAAGTATTTAGAATGGGTATCAAACATTGTCCTAGTACGAAAAAAGAACAGGGACATTAGATTATGTGTTGATTTTCGTGCCTTCAATAGAGAAAGTGTTAAAGATAATTTACCTCTTCCTAATATGGAACTTATTTTACAACAAGTGGCAGGATCTTAGATGATGTCACTTCTTGATGGTTTTTCAAGATACAATCAATTCATGTTAAGAGAATTGACAGATACAAAACCACCTTCACCGTGCGTTCGGGCACCTTCGCTTATGAACGAATACCTTTTAGCTTAATTAGTGCAAGTGAGAGCTATGAAAATAGCTTTTGATGATACAAGTGGTAAATTAATTCAAATTTATCTTGATGATTTAACTATTTATTCCAAAACCCGAGAATATCGTTTTGATCATCTTAAACAAGTTTTTCTTCGCTACAGAAAATTTGGAATGTCATTGAATCCTACAAAATCAATTTTTGGCTTCACTATAGGTAAACTACTTGGACATATTTTATCTGAATCAGGCATTAGTATTGATCCGGAGAGGGTTGTTTCCATTCAAAATCAACTACTTTTGCAGCTGGTGAAAAATTACTTTTAATATTCACATGTTGATAAAGGTAAGCATTCAAAGTTTTGGAAGTTATGGTTAGGTCCTTACATAATCGCCTCTTTTGTTGGAAACGACTCTTATTTACTTAGATAAAAAGAGAGTCAATTATTTTCCTATACAACTAATGGTTCACATTTGAAACATTATGTTGAAACTGGTTGATTTTATTGATTATATCTATAGTGTTTCTTGTATATATTTAATTTTGATTTGAATAGCGTTCTCTTTTACTTATTTTCATTGTTGTTTTTGTTTTCTTTCTTGAATTTGATTATGAAAATTTTAGTGAAACAGCTTGACTAGTCAAGTTACTTTACTTTTCATTGGTTTGCAAAAATTTTGATGAATTTAACTTGAAAGATGAAGATTACAAACAGAAAAATATAAATGAATTATCTTTCTTGTATTCAATATTATTTGTGGAGTTCTTGTCGAACCAACCAATTTAACTTGTTGTAATTTGATGGTTACATCTCTTCCCTATCTTCTTCTTTCCCATTCTGCCCCTCCATGACTGTTTTTACTGAGAGCATACATAAATTTTGGCCAAAATCATGATTGAAACACCATGTCCAGAGAAGAAGAAACAATCAACAAGTAAAATTCAAAAGTTCAAAAAGTAAAACCTGGTATTTTGAGTTCTAGTCTATTGGAAACAAACTACCATGTGGAGTCACCATTTGTTGACTCATAATTATTTTCCTACTACAAAATCTTGCAAAGAGTTGTGAATCATATATATATATATATATATATATATATATATGACTTTAATAGGTGGGGTCCCCTAGGAGAAAACAACAGAGTGATTATTTCCTAGCATTACATTTCTCTCGGCATTTTGGCATGTCATCAGTTTAAGTTGAGGCATCATTTAATATATGGTGTTAAGATCAGTGGATTAATGATTCCAAATTTTCTATGGTATTTTATGAATGAATAAATATGTTTGGATCATGGAATAAAGGCTTATGCAAAATACTTGTTTGCATTGCTAGAAAGTGTGATGTATGGCAGTTTTTGAAGGCATCGAAACTATGATCGAAATGATATCTAATAAGTTGCAAATATACTTTGTTCTCTTCTCAACATTATGGTAGCATTATGGAAGCATTACACATAATATCCATGAAATTATTTGTTTGCAATAGGCATGGTCCTTTGTGTTCCTATGTGATTATATGCCTAATAAATTAGAAGTTTTGTTGATCATACTTACCATGGAATTCAAGGTATTTCAAGCTTAAAATTTAAAAGAGTTATATGGGTTTGATTTTGGTTTTGGGCCTAATATATATATATATATATTACAAGGAAATGCATATAATATGGACTTGGCAATTTCCATGTGAAAATGAGCAATATTATAAGTAATTGATACCATTCAATTTGTTCATATGCAAATGATATGGATACAAGTTTAGACTCGTTAGACTTGGCATATTCGCATAGATATGTGCACTACTATGAAATGGATGGTTATCATAGTGCATGGCATGATTTTAAAGGTTTGACATAACGTTTGATATGCAATAGGTATAAGTTGGAACTCGTCGAACTTTGGCATATGAATATGATATAGTTTGAAATTTGATGGTTGAAATATCAACATAATGGAGTATGACTTGGCCATGCATTCAATATGAGAGGACGTAAGCATTAATGTTGACAGGCATGTGCTTTACCACCTTTGTTGGCTAGGGTTATTGTCTTTCCATTTTGGTTTTTGACTATGGAGAAAGAGTTGCACCTTGACTTGAGAAACCAGCCTCCTCATGTTCGTTGTTGCAATCGTCTCGACCCTCATAGATGGTATAAAATCAATCCTTGGATAAGGTAAGTACTCATTAGCATCTAAGCATCTTTTGCAAGTATGTTGTTATTAAATGAAATAGTTGTGGCTCTAGTTCACTGGTAACAAGTGTGAAAGTATTTTCTCTCCCTGTCTTTTGCTCATGAAAAGATAAATTGTTGGAATGTTTGAATGCAATTTGTGGGTTTCACTTGAAAAAAATAATTATGTTTGTTTTATCCTCTAATGTATACATTACTTCTCTTGTGTTCATATTACCATTTTTCATTATTCCTAGAAGATATTTGAAAAAGAATGGGTTATGGGGAAAATGGGTCGAACCCATTTCTATTATTGTTAATACTTGTTGAGTTTTGACCTAGGTTTGAACCCAAATTTGTAAATTATTTGTTCACTACTGGAAAGAATATATTATGTGACCAGCATTGGTAGTATTCACTATTTCCTAGGTTTGAACCATGTTGGTATAAAATGAACTTGTTGGCCTGGTACTTTCTCGACCGAGTCTAGACTATTCTTATTATGGCACATGTCCATTTTCACATTCAATTTATAGCATTGTTTGATCTCATGGTTTACCTGGTAGAGTAATGGTTATTATTTTATTTTGGATTTGTTATGAAAACAAACAGATCATGTGCTCAACTTTAACTCGTTTTTTTGTCAAAGATTGAGATCGCGCGTCAATTGTTCTCTTTGCGGCTATAATACTAGGTGCTTTGTTCTATCTTGATTGCATGTTGACTCGCATGCCCAACTTTTGCATTGTTTAAAAACCCACAATCCTGAATGGCCATAGTTATCTGAATAGGGTTTACTAAAGAAAGTAATATTGGGTGAGTTTGTATGACAGTTGTCAATTCGCTATTCATGCGACATTTGATGTTCAAGTATGATGTGGGGTTTGAGTTGGCACTTTTCAGAGAATAAATATATTTTGGAAATGGAAACAAGATTAAATGCATTATAGCCAAGTTAAATTTTTATTTAGTTTTAATTACATAAACTGGGCATTTTTCCCCTCGTTGTTTTATCATTTTTCAAACATTATTCCCCTATTATCACAGTCATATTTCATTGTTGTCCCATGTTCTTTCTCCCTTGTTTATGTAATTAAAAAATATGTTGAGAAGAAGCTTTTAAAGAGGATTTATTGGCAAACTCGTATTTCTCTTAATGATATATGGACAACTTGATATTTCTTTAAAAGAGCACGGTAATTGGTTGTTGTCGCTATTCTACATAATTTAAATATATGATATATGGTAAAGATAATGGTTCATGAAACATAATGATTGTTTTGAGAATTTGTTTGGAAGTTTTCTCAAAAGAATTCTATGTTGATTATGGGCTTTGTAATGAAAGAGTGTACGGGTCTAAAGGATATACACATGAATGTTGACTGTGTTGTTAAATTTGAACATTATTTTTTCATTCATTCCTTTCATTTCATGTCAATTTTCGTAAAGTACACTCCCTTTATCATTTATCCCTATCATATATATATTCATTTACATACATTCCCTTGTTCAAAAGAGAAGTAGATATTTCATGTGAAGAGAATTTTACAAGAATTATACATTGCAATATTTTTTTTTAAATCGAAATGATGAGAAGGGTGTATGTCGAATTATGGATTCTTCTTCCCTGTTTACATTATTCCTACTCATTACTCCTTTGCATGCTTGAATTACTATGTTATTCTCAAAACCATATCTAAATCATAGATAATAAAATTGTAATAGTGTTTACTATGTTGTGTCTTGTATTTTACTTTAAGAATTTTGCAGTAATTGGAATGACGAAGGAAATTAGATGAGCTTTTTCAGCCGAGGGAGTAATAGAGGTGAAATAGAGAAAATAGGGGTAGAAGGGGAAGATTGCCAAATGTATTTTGGCAACAAGGGAGACACAATAGAATGAGTTTTTCCATACACTTCAATGTTGATTCTGAAGAACATAACGAGCTAGTACAAACTGGCTATCTGAACCTTGGTGGGAAGCCAACATTTCCACAGTCTTCAACTCCTCCTAATCCTCCCTTGTAGTTGCATCCCAGCATTGCATATTTTTCTGATCCCCTTGTCCAGTCAGTCGATGATGATTGGAAAAACAACCCTTAAATCCTCCCTCTAATGTTTCTCACCAGAATGATAATCCTTTACATCCTTTGCATTCAATACCACATGTTGCATCAGTTTCCCCCATGGCCCACTCACCTCCTATAAATTACAAAGTTCCTCCAAATTACCCCCAAATTGACAAAGGAAAGAAGCTTGCTAAATCTCCTAGCTTAGAAACATCTCAATTCTCATCTATACATTACAAACAGTAATAAGCCAAAGCAGACAATGGTAAGAGAGAGATCACCTTCAGTGACATGCACCTTGAAATAGTAAAACTAGAGGAGAAGAAGTCTTACTATGAAGACTTTATCAATCTCAAGCCAGATGTCTCAGGAGGAAGAAAGGAAACATAGGAGTTCTTCAAAAGGAAATACCCACGTTTATTTTAATTTGTGTTATGACATTATTATTTAGACACTTGATACATTTTAGAAAAACAACAAGCATATGATATCGTTTTGAAAACTTTAAATATCATATCATTTTGATATTTTTGGAGATACAAGTGTTTGTTGATTTGGTATATTTTGGAAGCGTCGTCATTTTTTGATATATTTCATGATGCTAATTTATTTATAGTATTCAATCGTTTTCGGAGTTACAGGGGAAATTTTGGAAATAAACTAATGTAGACCTAGTGAGACCCCACCTATTATTTAAATATGTATTACCCTTATCATAGATAAAGTTGTATTCTACTAAATAAAGTTATTTAAATTTTCTAAACAAAAGGTAGTTGAACTACCCAAACTACTTTATGAAGATATAAAAGAAGGAGAGCAAGACAAAGAAGGCATGAGAAAATAGAGAAGTAAAACTTTTGATAAGGTTTGCTCTAGCCTCAAGTGGTATTATTATATATTCATTTCATACCGGGTTTAATTAGAGTTGAGTTATCTTGTTGATAGTAGGGTTATTCTAAAGGTGGCAAAGAAAGGACTAGGAAGCATTTACCGATGACATGCTCCAAGGTCATTCATTTTCTTGAAAAATTGTTTGGATTTAGTTAGAATTTCTTGAGTAATTTCAATGCTAATTAATGCTAGTTTTGCATAGTTCAAAACAATGATGCACATGTAGCTTGGACTGATCCAACTCAGTTTTCTATTCTAGTCTTCATTTATTTTTACACTGTTGGAGTTACTTCACACACACCTCGGATTTCTTTTTCCTAAGGTTTTTATTTGTTTATTAGTCATAATTAGTCATTATCCAGTCTCCTATATTTTAGGAGAGAATATTCCACCTGGAGAATATTCTCTTTCAGTTCACACTTCAGTTTGACTAGTTGAGTTGAGTTTAGATGTTGAATTGGGATCATCACCATGCTAATTCGACCTTGCCTTGGTATCATCACCAAAGTGGCGCATTAGCCTTGATTCCTTGAGTTAACTCCTCACTACTTTATGTTAAGTTAGTTAACTGAAGACTAGTTGACTAGTTAACTCAACTAGGTGGCAGTTCACTCACGTAACTGCCTGAGAGACTAGAATAGGTGGCAGTTCACTCCCATAAATGTTGGTGTGTATCCAGATCACTCTATACCACCACTATGGCGAATTGGTTCACCTCAAATCGAACTCATTGAGTTATACAGAGTATATCATGTGTAAATTATTCATTATTCATAACGGTTAATGAGAATCCTTTCCATTCTTTCTCTCCTTCTTCTTCTTTTTCCAATTCGCTCTGCAAATGTGTGTATAATTGTTTAGCTATATCTATTATGTGTAGGTCAACACATTTACATGGTATCAGAGCCGACGGACTGCTAAGCAAAAGCTACACCAAAATTTTTTGCAGGTACTGAAGATTGAAGACAGCGGAAAGATGGAATTCCAAAAAGAATTCATTCTTACACCTTACAACTATTTTGAATGGAAGGAGAAAATAGCCATGCATCTTCGATCCAGAGGGTTGTATAGGTTAACCATGAACATAGATACAGATCCGACATCATCCATAGAAAAATCCAAGTACTTAAATCGCATGGATGAGGCACTCGAAACAATTTGCAGTCTTATTGCTCCCGATCTCCTTTTTCATATATCTTCCTGTAATACTCCCAATGAAGCCTGGACCATATTGGAAGGGCTCTTTGACAAACAGGATGAGATGAGGGGACACATGCTGGAGGTTGAGCTACTCATATTGGATCCAAAAAGCTTCGAGAATATCCAAGATTTCTTTACAAAATTCAAGGATTTACTATTGCAACTCAAAGCTTGCGGGGTTGATAAATCGAAGGAGGAGAAACAAATGGTTCTCACCATTCTCTCCAAGCTTGGACCTGAATTCTCTGTATTCATATCCACATTCCATACTGTCAGATTCGCCTCTGAAGCCACCTGGAAGATGCCTTCTCTTGAGGACTTTATCGAATCCTTGACACAAGAGCAAACCAAGCTCATCAACATGGGCGCAATCAAAGGCCCAAGGGCGCATGCACTCACTGTGCATGATGGCAGCCACAAATATCATAAATCTAAAGATAAATATAAGAAGAAATATCATGCACATACGAAGAAGGAAGGGTACACAAAACCCTTCATCGATGCCTCCGGATCCAAAGGAGAAAAGGGAAGAAAAGGAGATAAATGCACATACTGTCACAAAGGATTCCATTCAGAATCTGCATGCATGAAAAAAAAAATAGATCTGATGTC
>JASDQU010500539.1:58243-95254 GCA_032191745.1 Picea mariana
ATATTCAAAAGGAGTGCATTTATCTCCCTCACCATTATCAACACTCCATATTGGATTTGTGATCTTCTTAATGTGTCTTTTATGTGGAAAAACTCGATGTTTCCATCCCCTTTGTCTAGCCAAATGGCCTTACTTCTTTTTTTGTCATTTAGATTCATTGAGGCAAGTTACTAAGCCTTTTCTTTCTTGGGTGACTCCAATTATTTTAGGGAATCCTCTCTCAAACTCTTAAATACATGTCTCTTGTACAAATATTCCAATCCTTGCTTTACTTGTGCAAGTTGAGATATCAACTCATTAAAAGTCTTCCTCTCCCAACCTTTTGTGAAAAACCTAATTTGCTTCAACTTCTCTTACAATTGTCTCATGGCACTTATCTCCAAGTTAAGATTTAATTTTATGAAAGAAGGTCATAACAATAATAAAAAATTATCATATCACAACCATTGTGGGTTAAATTTAAAGGGGGAAGTTATCCCCTAGCCTAGGGATAACTAAGGAAATTATGTCTCAAATCCCACAGGTCCTAGACATGGAATACTGAGAGCCATATTGACTTGATCCTGGCCCTGGAGGGCCCATCCTTCTTCTTCAATGCCTCCATCTTGTCAACAACAACAGCATCCATCCCATCATCATGGTCCTTCAGTAGCAGTGGGTCTTGATCCATCAGGTAGTGATTCTAGGTATCATGGTATGTGTCACTTTGATTCTCAAAACATTTGAATATGTGTATTTAATTCTTTTTACTTCTGACATGTGCTTGGACCTTATGCCTTTCCACTTGTCCACACCTAGGGGGAATGACACGATTCCCTAGAAAGTTGGTTACCATAGGGTTTGAGTTTCCACTGGGTGGTTTCATGAAGGGTCATCGTCCATTCCCACCATACTTATCACTTTTCATCTTTTTCCCTCTCATCCATCCCCTACATTATTTCAAGAATTGGGTTTGCCAAGCTAGAAAAGGGTTTTACCTTACCTTGTGGGAAGAAGGGGCTAAAGGCCCAGAGGGAAAAAGTAGCTGGMAAATGTTAAAATCCAAAAGAAAAAACCTTTAGATGCTTCGCCCAGGGATCCCCGAGAAAGCAATAAAAGACTTCTGAACAAGAAACAGAGGGACCCGTAAAATAATAAAATCAAGACCTAGTTGGAGGATAGGGTCTCATCACGAGATARCCTATTAGGTCTATGGGAATGTAGCGGTATGACACTAACATTCAACTAGTCGCCACGCTAGGGTAGTGGCTCTTGGTGGAATATCCAAGAGAAAGGGGGTCTCATCACGAGACAGCCTTCTCATCTCCGTGAAATGCTTGTGGGTAACATTGCCACCAATGGTCACCATGCTAGGGTAGTGTCCCCTAACTAGTCTCTTGAAAGAAAAAGCAATAAGATAAAAAGATAAAAGGAATTGAATGGGCTTGGAAACATTTGCATCCATGACAAGGTGCAACTCACCCTCTTTAGAGGCACCCATAAGTGAGCCACACATTCCCTTGTCATCACTGCACCCATTGCTCAAACATCCCTCACCACCTCATCCACTTACATGGCCTGGATTTTCTTCACTTGGAAACATCCTGCATCCAATGAGAATTAGCCCAGTATGACCTCCAGACACCCTTTCCAAACCTGGCTTGTAGAATAGCATAACATATTTGAGCACTTGTTTGGGAAAGGGGGGTTTTATGCACATGTTTAGATAACTTGATTATTAGACGTGATTGGCATTGCTATGATCCCTGTGAATTATGAGCCCATGGAGGGCGTACTTGTTGTTGCAGGGCCACACCCGACGGACAGGTACACATGGGGAGATGATTATTTCGGACCTCCATAGGGCTAAAATCTCACCAGATGGATGATGAGACCCCAGCCATAGGCAGACACATGTCAAAGGCTTGCACCGGAAAGAGAGGAGGATGTTCCACCAGAGACAACCTGACAGGCCTGGACCCAGGGGGGTCTTGCCCACCCACTATGATGTTGGCCTTAGAAGGCCCATGACATCACCTATGTGACCCTTGACATCACCCAGCATTTGATCGACACTTTGGAGGCATTTGTGTGCCAAGTGGCACGTGTGGCTTGATCCAAAGGCCTTGGGAGGCCTAATGTTTTTCTCTTGGAGGCCAACGTTTCACCAAAGAGGCCTAACGTCACCCTAAAAGGGCATGACGTCACCTTTTCTACTTTATTTAGGGTTTTAATTTGTCATTTTATGTAAAAACTGGATATTACATGTAAACTGGCCATGTCGGCCTTTTTGACCTAATTATGGTCATTTTCACTGTATAAATAAGGGTTTTTTCCTTGTATTATTTCATCATCTTTCACTCACACTTAAGTGAGGTCTGAAATTTCTTCCCTAATTAGGGTTTCTTGGTTGAAATTTTATGCGCACTTCTTGAAGGAGGTTATTTTTGGAGCATTTTTCTTGGTGGAAGTGTTCAACTAGGCTATTTTCTAGATGATTCTTGGTGAATGTGAGTAAATTTTCTGCAATTATTCTTCATTGAATGGTTATGGTTGTATTTATCTTGAATTTATACTAAGATTATGAAATTGCTAGCTTAATACCCTAGGAGGCTAAAGCACATGTTATTGTTCTTGCCTTAATAACTTTCACCTACTAGATTATGCTAAAAAATCGATTTTCTTGAAGCTTTTTGCTAAGGGCCTTGTCATTGCAACACCCTAGCACCTTTTTCTTCATCTAATTCATCATCTACTTCATCATTGAGCTAAAGGAGGAGTAAAACTACTAGGGCCTAGGGTTACCTACTTCCTAGCAACCATTTTCCCCCTAGGGTTTGGTGATTGAAGCCTTGGGCTACCAACACTTCAATTATTGACCCTCTTGTCTCTAGCTCTCTTATTGTCATTTGTTCCTTCAAGATTTTTTGTTGCCTAAAAAGACTCCATTTACCCTAAAAACACTAATCTAAGCCTTACAATTGAGTGATTGACAAAAACTACTATCAAATCCTTTGCCTTAAGCTCTCTACTAACTACTCCTAACCTTAGAATAGTCTAATCTACTAACCTATTTGTTATTGTTACTAAATTAAGCTATGGCCATCTATTGCAGCACTAAAAGCACCTAAAATCAATTTTAAATCTGATTTATACACTGCCTAATTTGCTTCTGACAAATGCTAGTACTTTGGTATTAATGAGTAATTATTCTTGGTCATTCTGAAGCCATTTTAAGGCATTTATTGTGAAGCCATTGTATTATAAACATTGCTGCTATAAATTCTATTTACTTCATCATATATCAACTATTACTTTTATTGATAAATTCCATGGCTTTATGAAGTACTAACAGCAAGTTTTAATTGCAAAAGATATATTTTCTTGTCGCTTTGTTCTGGGCAGGTACATCCTAATACTTCATCACTTCATTGGTTAAAACCTTGGGACTTTCTAATCAGTGTGACTTGTGAGAGGGGATATTTTGATAGACACTTTAACCTTTTCCTTCTCAAAACCCCAGGTCACCGGGGACGTCTCCCCTGGGCCATCAACCCTAAATAGAAAAAGGTATCAAGTTGAGGTGACAGTGATAGGATAACCTCATGTTACGCCAATTTTCCTTCCTTTAACATTTTCCTTTGGAATAAGTACAAACTGAGCAATAACATTTTGGTGTCATTTACGGGGAACACTGATTCAATTCTCCTCGAAGACGACACTTTTCGGTAAGCCTTTCCTCAAAATATCCTTTACTTTGCAAAGCTTACATGGTGACTCCACTAAGGGTGATCCCCTCATCCCTTTGATAGTTTCAAGAAAACTATCTGGCGACTTCTCAAATGGCAAACCGTAGCGGACATCAATACACACTTTCTTCTTCTCCCATAGCTCCTAGTACCCCTATAGACCCTCCTAAATGGTCTCACAAAGAACTTTTTGGCCCTTTGGACTTAACTAACACCCAAGGAGTATTACATGATCTCCCCAAAGAGGTCGATTCCTGGATACCTAAATTCTCAGGAGAAGTAGGATCTTATGTCAACTCACATTGGAATAAGTTTTATGAGGGATATGAATTTCACCAATCAGGAGACGAACACACTGACACCTCATGTGGCTTTTTGCAAGCTCACTCACCGGGAGTGTTAGAGGCTAGATTAATGGTCTCCCAAATGGAAGCATCAAAACTCTTGAAGATCTTGAACGATATTTCAAGGCCAGATGGTGTAAAAACTAAAGTATGGCCTCCTTTTACTCTCAATACCTCGAAGTTTGTGAACAAACCAATGAAGACGTTATAGAATTCAATGATAGGTTCAACACTCTCATTAGAAAACTTCAGCCCAATTTTCTCCCAAAGAACGTTATTCTCCAAAATTACCTTAACTCCTTTGAAGGAACTTTACAATTTACCCTCAAGGATCGATTACCTACAACCCTAGAAGAAGCTCAAGATGTTGCATTCCATATTGAAGAGAATCTTAAGTTCGATGGTGCCATCAATCAGGTCAATATTTTGAACAATGATGACATCTTGGAGCTAAATAAGGAAATCATGGAAGGACTAAAGCATGACCTCCTAGAGATTCTAGAGGTAGAAAACAACACTTTCCATAGGAAATGGAGCACAGGTTTCTCAAACATGAAAGATACCTTAAAATTTTCAAAACAACATGAACCCTCTAAGGATCTAAGTATGTATGAAGGAATCACTTAGTTAGAAAGGTCACTATCACAAATCCAAAAGCATATTTCTATGAGACCTCCTCAAACAATAAAATATCATACTCCAAGAGAACAAATTTGTTTGAACACTTTGGACCTACAAAATGTTGCAAGACAAGAAGATGATCCTAAGCCCTGGTCATGCAAGGATTCCTATTTTGAACATTATCACCCAAAGGTTAGTTATGAGAAACCTAATTTTGTAGATTCCATAATCACCTTGTTCACGCCAAGTCAAATCCAAGAAAATCAAGACATGAGGAAGCCTAGGATTGAATACTTGGGCCAAACAAATGAGAACTCAAGGGTGAAGCTTGAAGAGCCCCAGGTGTATGCTGGAAATCTACCCCAACATTTCCCAGAACCTAGCAATAATAGGACCAACCTGAGCACTAATATGCCATATATATTACAAATGGTTAAAAGGATTCGTGAAATGTTGGAAATACCTTCTTTGACAAAGCAAATCCTAGATGACCAACTATCGTTCAAAGAAACTTCCACACTATTACAAACTGGTCATTTTGAGCCAAATGAGCAAACACTCTTTCTCATTTCCCTGCTAATAGATGATCAGGGACATAGTGACTACAACTCGGTAGATCCATGCTTATTTCAAGGTTGGCCCACTCTTCCCTTGACAGAAGAAGACAATATTAGTGAGATAACATGGAATAAGGGAAAGGTTGACCAGAATATTCCTAGCAATCACAAGAACAATATTGCACTAGGTAATGACAAGGTGTTTCATTTGCATGAAACATACATAAGGGATAGTTCTTTGGTAGGACCCCGCCCCATCGTTCTAGAGAAAGAAAGAGACACAAATTGGGGTGATTATCTTGAAGATGCCTTTGACATCTCTGAAAAATGGGATGAATATTCTTCTACACAAGAAGATGACTATTTGATAAGGTTTAGAAGGAGAGGAGTTGGTTTCGTCAAATGGGAAGGGGATGATATCTGAACTAGCAAAACACATGAGCCAACCAAAAATAGCCTTCATGTATTTTCCCTTGATGATTTTCCTTTCAATTTAGAGGAAGACTTTGATCAAATACAACGGCCAAAGAAGGAAGAGTATCAACAACTCTTAGAGAAATACAAGGACAAAGAAGTTGGGACTATCAAATTGTTAAGTAAAGAAGAATATGACATGTTGATCCAGCCATCCCAGCAAGAAGTCTTCACAGCAGAACCCCACCCTCCTCCCTCAAGACAATACGCCAGGGTTGTATAAGAAACAACCAGATTCAAGACCAAGGACTACAAAGAGACAGATACAGTATGGATGTGGGATATAAAGAAGGGAGAGCCTACTATTGTCAAGGGAGGTGCACAGTTTTGGCTTGGACCCTTTAGAGTTGGAAGAAATTTAGTCAATGATGTCTATTATTTGTCTACATTGGAAGGAAGAAGGCGTCCATTACTAGCTAGCGGACATATCCTTAAACCCCATCAAGGGGCAGAGACTTGACTTCATAGGTAAGTACAGGTAAGTAGGTAGTCATTTCCATTCATTATATATACCATCTGCATTTCATGCTAGAGTAGTTGTATTTCCATTTGTATATATGCTTGCTTACTTTCATTTTATGTACCATATATGAGCCAAGGGTGATATCACCACCCCAAATGATTACTAATGATTTTTGTTGAGATCAAGCAGGTCACAGGTCATCCAGAGATGTTGAGGTTCTCATGCACTCTACGGTGAGCACATGTCCCTGAGTTGGATCCAGATGTTATCCCCTAGCCTAGGGACAACTAAAGAGATTATGTCTCGAGGACCACAGGTCCTAGACATGGAATACCCAGAGCCATATTGACTTGATTCTGGCCCTGGAGGGCCCATCCTTCTTCTTCAGTGCCTCCATATTTTCAGCAGCAGCAGCATCCATCCCATCGGCCTGGTCCTTGAACAGCAATGGGTCTTTCTCCATGAGGTAATGTGTAGGGGTATCATGGTATGTGTCACTCTGATTCTCAAAACATTTGAATATGTGCATTTAATTCTTTTTAATTATGATGTGTGCTTGGACCTTATGCCTTTTCACTTGTCCACACCTGGGGGGAATGACAGGAATCCCTAGCAAGTTGGTTCCCATAGGGTTTGAGTTTACATTGGGTGGGTTCATGAAGGGTCATCATCCATTCCCACCATACTTATCACTTTTCATATTTTTCCCTCTCATCCATCCCCTACATTGGTTCAGGCATTGGGTTTGACAAGCTAGAAAAGGGTTGTACATTACCTTCTGGGAAGAAGGGTGCTAAAGGCCCAGAGGGTAAAAGTATCTGGCAAAAGATAAAATCCAGAAGAAAAAAACCTTTAGATGCTTCACCCAGGGATCCCCGAGAAATCAATAAAAGGCTTCTCAGCAAGAAACAGAGGGACCCGTAAAATAATAAAATCAAGACCTAGTTGGAGGATAGGGGGTCTCATCGCGAGCCAGCCTATTAGGTCCATGGGTATGTAGTGGTATGACACTACCATTCAATTGTTCGCCACACCAGGGTAGTGGCTCTTGGTGGCATAGCCAAGAGAAAGGGGGTCTCATCACGAGCCAGACTTCTCATCTCCATGAAATGCTTGTGGTTAACATTGTCACCATTGGTCAACACACCAGGGCAGTGTCCCCTAACTATTCTCTTGAAAGAAAAATCAATAAGATAAAAAGATAAAAGGCATTGAATGGGCTTGGAAACATTTGCATCCATGACAAGGTGCAGCTCACCCTCTTCAGAGGCACCCACAGGTGAGCCATACATTCCCCTGTCATCACTGCACCCATTGCTCAAACATCCCTCACCACCTCATCCACTTACATGGCCTGGATTTGTCTTCACCTGGAAACCTCCCACGTCTAATGATAATTATCCCAGTAGGACCTCCTAACACCCTCTCCAAACCTGGCTTGTAGAATAGCATAACGTCTTTGAGCACTTATCTAAGAAAGGGGGGTTTTATGCACATATCTAGATAACTTGATTATTAGATGTGATTGACATTGATATGATCCCTGTGACTTATGAGCCCATGGAGGGAATACTTTTTTTTGTTGCAGGGCCACACCCGACGGATAGGTACACATGGGGAGATGATTAGTTCAGACCTCCATAGGGATAAAATCCAATGAGATGGATGTTGAGACCCCAGCCAGGGGAAGACACATGTCAAAGGCTTGTACCAGAGAGAGAGGAGGATTTTCCACCAAAGACAGCCTGGACCCAGGGGGGGTCTTTCCCTCCCACTATGATGTTGGCCTCAGAAGTCCCATGATGTCACCTCTATGACCCTTGACATCACCCAGTGTTTGATGGACACTTTGGAGGCAGTTGTGTGCCAAGTGGCACGTGTGGCTTGATCCAAAGGCCTTGGGAGGCCAACGTTTCACCAAAGAGGCCTAATGTCACCCTAAAAAGGAATGACATCACCTTTTCTTCTTTATTTAGGGTTTTAATTTGTCATTCAATATAAAAACTAGATATTACGTGTAAACTGGCCATGTCGTCCTTTTTTACCTAATTTTGATCATTTTCACTATATAAATAAGGGTTTTCCCTTGTATTATTTCATCATATTTCACTCACACTTAAGTGAGGTCTTAAATTTCTTCCCTAATTAGGGTTTCTTGGCTTAAATTTGTTGCGCATTTCTTGAAGGAGGCTATTTTTGGAGCATTTTAGCATTTTTTCTTACTGGAAGTGTTCAACTAGGCTATTTGCTAGATGATTCTTGGTGAATGTAAGTAAATTTTCTACAATTATTCTTCATTGAATGGTTATGTTTGTATTTATCTTGCATTTATACTAAGATTATGAAATTGCTAGCTTAAAACCCTAAGAGGCTAAAGCACATGTTATTGTTCTTGCTTTAATAACTTTCACCAACTAGATTATGCTAGAAAATTGATTTTCTTGAAGATTTTTGCTAAGGGCCTTTCCATTGCAACACCCTAGCACCTTTTGCTTCATATAAGATGTCATCTACATCATCATTGAGCTAAAGAAGGAGGAAAACTACTAGGGCCTAGGGTTACCTACTTCTTAGCAGTCATTTCCCCCCTAGGGTTTGGTGATTGAAGCCTTGGGCTACCAACACTTCAATTATTGACCCTCTTGTCTCTAGCTCTCTTATTATCATTTGTTCCTTCAAGATTTTCCACTGCCTAAAAAGACTCCATTTACCCTAAAAGCACTGATCTAAGCCTTACAATTGAGGGATTGACAAAAACTACTATCAAAACCTTTACCTTAAGTTCTCTACTAACTACTCCTAAACTTAGAATAGTCTAATCTACTAACCTATTTGTTGTTGTTACTAAAGTAAGCTACATCCATCTATTGCAGAACTAAAATCACCTAAAAGAAACTATAAAGTTGATTTATACACTGCCTAATTTGCTTCTAACAAATGCTAGTACTTTGGTATTAATGAGTAATTATTCTTGGTCATTCTAAAGCCAGTTTAAGGCATTTATTGTAAAGCCATTGTCTTATAAACATTGCTGCTATAAAATTTTGTTTGCTTCATCATATATTAATTGTTGATTTTATTGAAAAATTCCATCATTTTATGAAGTACTAGCAGCAAGTTGTACTTGCAAAAGATATATTTTCGTGTTGCTTTGTTCTAGGCAGGTACATCTTAATACTTCATCACTTCATTGGTTAAAACCGTCGGACTTTCTGATGAGTGTGACTTGTGAGAGGGGATATTTTCATAGACACTTTAACCTTTTCCTTCTCAAACCCACAGTTCACTGGGGACCTCTCCCCTGGGCCATCAACCCTAAATAGAAAGAGGTATCCTGTCGAGGTGAGAGTGATAGGATAACCTCTTCTTACGCCAATTTTCCTTCCTTTAACCTTTTCCTTTGGAATAAGTACAAATTGAGCAATAACGGGGGGAACAAGGTTGGATGCACTCTAAACCCCCACATTTGTAAATTGTAGATTTGAAACAATCCATTTTGCATCAAAAACCCATATTTGTAAATGTTTCACATGGAGAATATTCGAGAGAAGCATAAAGATGCATTTTGAGATCGTTTATTCCTCAAAGTTTCAATTTAACCGCAAGAATCATCTTTAGAAGATTTTGTTATTCGCATTGACATGTTGAATGGAATCCCATCAATTTTTATTAATATCTAATTTTTGATCTTGTAGACAAAATGTTTTAGAGAATTGGGCCATGGTAGTTTTCCCTTGGGGCTCGTAATTTAGCATATAAGAAGGCAATATTTCTCCTTTAATTATATGAAATGGGGTTCAAATACTATGTGGGAAAGAGAAAAATAAGCAACCCAATGTAATAAGATCACATTTTTCCAATCGAAGAAATGAGAGTACCTATAGAATGTTGTAGAAATTGTTGGGGTCCTATAATCATAGGTAAATTGTTTCTTCAACTGCTTATTTGGCGTTGCTCCCGCGATGAAGACATCTGGCTTATTGAGGCTTGATTGATTCCATTTTCCCCCTGTATCCATTTGCGCYCGATCCTTCATCACCCTACTGCATCCTTCGTCCACCTCTGCGCCCTCACTCCCTTKTCCATTTGTCCCATTAGCTACATATCGCCTACCATTCATCCCTGCATAAACAAACTTAGGATAAAAAATATTAGGTAAATAATACATGGTTAGTGGTGTTTTATAATGATTATGAGCCTAATCAAGTTATTTTAATTAAATTATTTTAATAAGAYAATTAATAATAAAATAATAATTAGATTAATTATTTATTTATTAATAATTAATAATTAAGTTGTTTATTTAAGTTAGTAAATAGGTTAATAATTAAATTAAGTGTAGTTAGGTTAGTGCTTTATTAATCACACATTAATTAAAAATTACATGAAAACAATAATTAAAACAAAAAAATATAATAAAACAAAACAAATTAAATAAAACATATAACAAAAAACAAATATAAAACATAAGTTAAAACAAAATAAAATAAAACGTAAACGAAATAATAAACAAATGAAATAAAAACAAAATTAAAAAATTAATTAAACATAAAATTAAACTATCCTAAGTTCTACCCACGCTTTTTCCCTATACATTTCAGACCCCCCCATCCCTCACGTCACATCACCTCAAGGGGGGTCTAAAAAGTGGTATTGGGAGGAACAATTGTCACCCCCTGGTGATTTCGGACCCCCCTCCCAATACCACTTACCACCTCAAGGGTCTGGAAACCACCTTCCCCCCTGTAAAACCACTCACTCAAAAAACTCAAAACCGTCATTTTTCCAGTTTCAACCAGTCGACTTCCGGGAAGGATTCCAGGAAAACGGGAAGGAATTTCAAAAAATTGAGAGAGGTTTTTCTCCGTAAAAGGATTAAGAGAAAAATCCTCTCTCAGTTTTTTCATAGGTGCCACCAGTTGGGAGAATCAAATCCATCTTTCAGCCCCTTTTTTCAGGTTTCTAGTTTTTCCCATTTTAGTCCTAATTTTGCAGGAGCTGTTTCGGAGAGATGGAGACGAAATTGGAGAAACCAAAGGAGGTTTTTGTCCAGAACATGCTCATCTACAATAAACTCCTCCATATTTTATACAGGTGTCACCTTTAAAGAGAAACAGATGTCTGAGTTGACCCCTTGTTTGCAAAAATTCGGCCCGTCTTTCATGGCGAACAATTCCAGATTTTTGGGAATTTGTTGCTATTTTTGGCCGAGGTGGTTGAATACGACTTCCTAATATTTAGGGGTGAATATATTCTATTTATTCATGTAATTTTAATGTAAAAGGTTTGATCCTCATGCCCGAGGAAGCGGAAATCTGTAATCTATTTTGAAGAGATCTACCAGTAATAAAATGGACTTTTTCACAGGATTCCTACATGTTGACGTTGGTGAAGTTTTATTTCTTCATTGAATGTGATTATGCTCAGTTCTCATTATGTTACTCTCTTTCTAATTTTTAAAAGGAGATTTAGCACAGAATTTATCTATGATACTCTGTGTCGAGCTTTTAAAAATCTAAATGTTTTCTTCTGATATTACAATAAGGAAATACTTAAATGCCTTTTTATTGTAATTGTCTTTCTCACCTTTTTCTTCTTTATATCACTTTACTTTTAAAAGATCCAATGTTTTCATTACCTTTCCCTGTGAAGATACCTTATATATCTACATCCGATCTCAGACTTAACACAGACTCCATTGCCCATGGTTCCTTTTCTCTACATCTACCCAACTCAAAAACAAATCCTATTATGCATAGCTAGCCTAAGATCCATACTCAAACAAAGTTATATCATATAGAGAGATCCCTCTCTGAGTCTTGGAGGGATATATCCAAGACTCGAAGCGGTTTCTGGTTACCCCTGTCGATTTCCTCTTCATCCTGGGAAATTACAGGGTGATAACAGAAATACTAGTGGTAATAACAATGAACTTGACAAGAGATATATCAACTATGGTTGCAACAAAAATTGATTTGTAAGAAGTGTTGTCAAATTATTATTAGGAGTATGATCAACATGATACTAAAAATAATATTATGAATAATTCATGGGAAAAAGTTGCTAAGGTCAAGTGGAGGATAGATCTCACTCACCTACAATGTACAAACTGGACTAAACTCTAGCGTCCAACCTGTTATCACTCCGTAATTTCTCAGGCTGAAGAAAAAATGGGTAGAGGTAACTACAAAACCACTTGGATTCAAGGATCTATCCCTCCTAGACTCACAGAGGGATCTCTCTGTAAGATTTATCTTGGTTTGAATTAGAATGCTAGGCTAGTTATTATAGATTTGGGTTTGGTTTTTAAATGTTTGGGTTGGGACAACAAAAGAGGGCCATTGGAAAAAATGGAGTCAAAAAGGTTTAAGGTGATCAAATGAAGGAATAACGGAGCTTATATGCGACGGGGCAAGGTAGGCATATTAGTGTATCCTTGTAGTTTGTGAGATGGAAAAAGAGGAATAGATTAGGTTTCACTTCAAATGTAGAGCATTGCTACCTGAATTCTACATTCAAACTTCAGAAGTAAACATGAATATTGTTTTAACCCAGAACAAGGTGTTTGAAACAAATCCTAAACTTAATCTTCTTATAATCAAAAAAAGAAAGAAACAAAATGTGAAAACAGAGAAAAACATATGACATCAAGAAACACTTCACCACATAACTATGACACGGGAATTCGGAAACATAATGTCTTGTATTCATAAAAAAGAATCACTTAAAACCTCCAAAAAATCTTTACAATGGATGGTAATCTTTCAATACCATTTTCCCATTAAGGTATAACCCTTATGCCATATTGCATTCTATCTTTTATAATATCCCATTACATTCAGATCCTATAGAGTAGGGGATCAAATCCCTTCTTTAACTGTTTCTAGATATTTCTGGAAAATACCTAATTAATAATCAATCAAAAATAGAGATTTGATCTCATTTCAAAATCATACGATATAGCCTGAGTTTATAACAATATATTTGATTTTTACCACTGAAAGGGTAAAAATAGAAGTAATTGCCTGGTGACTATTAACCTAAAGCTAGGGAAATTACAACAAAATCCCAAAAAATAGGTTATGCTTTGACTTTCTTTAATAAACCATAACTAATCTGATATTAACCTGACACCGGCATATTGAGGATGTGTTATAACTAAAAATCATTATGGAATCCTTTGAGAACATTAAGGAATCGATTTGCCTTGATCTGAGGAGATTTTTGTTCTTTTTGTTCATAATAGAACTTTCGGTAGCTAACGAGGTCAAAACAAAGTATGTTTAGATGTCGATTTTCTGGGAATGATTTTTAGTAGCTAATTATGAGATTCGAACCCAATTTTAGCTGACGAAAGTTGTAACTGCTCCAAAACTGGTAAAAAATGGTTGAGTTCGATCATTAATCTTGCTTCATCTATTATAATCACCTTAATGCAAAACGTGGGCTGCTTCAACTAAAGTATCGAGACTGAGATGAGTGTTAGGTTTTGGCCTTCTATGAGCAAGATTAAACCTCAAAAATTTATTCAGTTCTGCAATCTGCTATTTTGTTTGAAGAGATTCTTATTCTTGTGCTTTAGAGTCTCGTATTTAATGGCCAACTGATCCAATGCAGAACCAACTTTGAGAGATGACTTTCTAAGAGTCTCATTCTCTGTTTTGAGATGTATTTCTAATACCTTTAACTCTGCCAATTCTTCTTTCAGTTTATGAACCTTAGGTTTTTTACTAACCTTTTTCTTTTATGATGTTTCACGTATTCCCTTTTCTCGAGTTTCCATTTCTGTAGCTAATGGCTCAGAATCTTAATTTGAATATGGAAGATTTGGGATATTTATAATTGTGGCATTTCTTTGATCCTCTGCATTTCTCCCAAATTCTAGATTCATTTTTATTTTCTTTGATTTTGATGGGGAAGCTTGTGTTGCAGTCTCTACAAGTGGCAGTGCTCTGCTCTTTCTTTTACTGGTTTTTGGAGAAGTTACTTGTTGTGAGGAAGTTCCTCCTTTATATGGTTGAATTTCTTGTCCAAACTCTCTCCAAAACAGAAGATAATCCCAGGTATTATTCCTTCCACTGAGCTCCCCTAACACTATTAGTTTGATCAGGCCATGATGAAATAAATTGTTGCTAGCCTTCTGAGGTTTGGCCTGAACTTTGGAAGCCATCTTGGTAAGGCTCTTAAGAATATAATAGGGCATATTTAGAGGTTTCTTACTAGTGAAATGAAGGAGCAATCTGAAATGGTACAGCATGGTCCTCCCATATCTCGCCTCACAAGTGATGTAAACCTGAATCATTTTTAACAATATATGCCAATTCTCCTCCAAGTAGCTTCTGGGAATTTCCTTTTGCCATTTCATATTTTGATGCTCTTTTTTGAGAAATGGTCTGAAATCAATTTCCTTGACTGAGGTGGGATTAAACCACTTTTCACCTTCACCGAGAATCTCTGTAGTTGTTGTTATACTAGCTTCATCTATTTGCATCAAAACAGGACCGAGTTGAACTTTAAATCCATCAAAACTCTTGGCAAATGCCTCTGTGACACCTTGATGGTACCCCTGGAGTTTATGGAAAAACCTGTAACATCCAACGCTTTTGAACAATTCGCAGGCCTTAGGGTGTGCCTCAAGGTATGTGGCATCCTGGAATTCCTTCCTCAGAAGAGTGCCTCTCATCGCAATCTTCATGATCAGGACTGGTAAAAACACTTTAAATTGGGTCGATGATAAAGGATGTATGATATGTAAGGTGAGAGATTGACTCAAATAAGCATGAATGGTGGGATAAAACAGGGAATCTCAAAAACAAGACTCAACGAATGAAATCTTTTGGCAACTGTGGGCAGATTTAAAACAACTTCAAACAGACAATCAACTGAATCAATGCATAAGAAGAATGATGACCATTTTAATCAGATTGATCGGATTTAATGGGCACAATCTACGGTTATAATTGTTCGATTTGAAAAAGGACAAACAAAGCATCATATTTTTTTGAAACTGGACGAATGATAACTGAAAGTGGTTTTGGTGGGATAACAACAAATTATGACATGTGTACAACTGCCTGATATGAGATTGATAAGACCTTTTTAAACACTTGAGATATTCATTACTTTTGGCAGATTATGACAGGCGTGAATAAGTTGTTTAGCTACTGAAAGCCTTAGCTTGT
This sequence comes from Picea mariana, assembly GCA_032191745.1. Lineage (NCBI taxonomy): Eukaryota > Viridiplantae > Streptophyta > Pinopsida > Pinales > Pinaceae > Picea > Picea mariana. The sequence continues at coordinate 73,613 of JASDQU010500539.1, forward strand.
GGTAGCTAATAGCTATAATATTTCGACCTTTAGCTACCGAAAGACAAACTTGTTGCCACAATTAAAATATGACTCCAGCTCAGGAAGTCTCTGATTTTTCCACTGTAACCCTTCAAAAAACTCATGTGGATACATCATAATTCAAATCTTAGCATGTGATAATATCTGGCTCTAACTTTTAATGTGGATATCTACTTGAAGCATTGGATAGACCACTGGAAAATTACCTCTGAGCACCTTACCATAAAAACACCTTCAACTTGATCAGAAAATTTCCAAAATAGATGACTGGAAAACAGATGGCTTATATTATAGGACCCTAACATAGGCTCCAATTGGGGATGGAAACTTCTGAGGAGGTGTCAAGAATATGAAATATTTGGATTCATAAATCAGTGCCTTGTCCATTGGGTTGATCCCAAAACCTGCATCTTGCTTTGTCTTGAAACCTCTATGACTAAAAATCTTGAAATTGAGATCCAAACCATTTTGAAAACATAAATCTGAAACTGAAACTGAAAATAATGCTTGAAAAAAAAAATGCTCAATGCACTGAGCTTATTTGCACAATGCTAAGTTGACTGCTGAAAGAATGATAATATGGTGAGATTATTTACGTACATACAATCCTATTCTAACACTTGAATGCTTGACTTTCATCAATGTGAAATATCCAATATAACTAGTCAAAATTTTGATCTAATACCTTAACTACTTCATTGTTTTTCACAAAACTCATAACTAAATCTGTCAAGGGTACTTGAGAGTAATTGTCAGCCTGGTCTTCACCACAGAGAGCTTGGTAACCTGAAAAAAAAAAAAAATGTTGGAAATGGATTGGGGCTATGCAGAGAATAATTTCTCCATATATATAGCCAAAGGATCAAGGTAGACCTGACCTATTCCTTGAGATTCAAATTCAACCAATTCAACATCATGATTTGGTACTATATTTTTGTTTTCTAGATCCTCNTTTTGCTGTAGGTTTTATCCCTTCATTTTGCTGGATAATAAAAAAGGAAGGACCTGGCAATTTCTCTGGTGGACGTAGCCCACACTGGGTGAACCACGTAAATCTGTGTCTCTCTTGTATTGTGTGTCTTCTGTTTTTTGTTTCTGCATTTGTTTTATTTTATTGCTCCGCGGTCCTGTTTTTCTAACAAAATGTTCTGATGGGATTTGTAATGACACTCCTACTGAAAAAGACAATGAAGTTGACTGCTTGATCATGTCAATATCATAACAGCTTTTCAGCCCATAGTTGGATGATGAAACATGGCTTTGACTACATAGATCATCCAATATCTCAATTATTGGATCCTGTGGAAATCAAGATGGTTGTTGCATTGGTTCCAGTAAAATTTTATAATCTTTCTTGTGCATATCATTTGGGATATGATCAAGATTTTTCTTCAAAAAATTAAATGAATTAAATCCTAATGGTATGGAATTATGTTGCATCCATTTCTCATATGTTTCAGATTCTAAGCTTTCATCCAGGATTTGAAACTCAAAATAATTCAATGGTTGTAATTTTGGAGCAAGAACAGCTTCCATGTCATCAATGACATCCTCAACCGATTCATTAGAACATTCTACATCCCTACTATTGACAACTTGTTTATAATTTTCTCTCAGATATTGAAAAGAAGAAAAACATAAGGGTAAAGACTTTCCACTTACTATGAGATTTTATGCCTTTTCCTCATTGCTGTCAGAATAACTATGCACATGTTGATTGTCATTTTTTAGATGTTGTAACTGGTCTTCTTTCTCCCAAAAATATGTTGAAGTTTTCTTTGAACATTCAGCATCGAAATCATCAGTATGATGATCATACTTGGGTAGGTCATCCATGAAGGAAATGTGATTGAACATACACATCAGCTCATTTGTTTTCTCTATCACAAGTTGATTTTGAATTTCATCTTTGTCCATGTTGTGAATTGAGTACATGAAATAATCATCTTCTGGTTTAGGATACCAAGGATGGGTTGCAAAATGTTTAGTGACAATGATTTTTTCTTTTTCTGGAACCAATGGAACAGTTTTTCTTTGAACAGCCAGTTCATCTTTCAATCTAATCTTTTGTATTAACTCTTTCATTGTGTTGGTCAGAATGTCTAGCTTCATCTCTATAGATGTCACATGTTCCTTTTCTATTTTATCCTTCTCCTCTGCCTTTACCCTTGATATTTTGATCAACAAATTAGCTTCCACATCAACTACAATGTTTTGCATTTCTTCGAGAGTTGCAGTATTCCTTTCCCTCAAATGGAAATCCATCTATGGATCAAAGGCATCTGGGTAGTGCAAGAGAGATAAACCAAGAGGTGGTCTTATATTAGTAGGCATTGAATGGTAAATTTGGTTGAACCTGGCTGAAAAGTGTTGGATTGTCTCTCCTGGCCTTCTCTTTAAATGATTGTATTCTTCTAGAATGAGAAAGAGGTTCCTCTTGATTGTCCATCTATCAAGGAAAATCTCCACAAACTGATGCAAATTGGAAAGGCTTGTAGCTGGTAGATCTTTGTACCATTTCTTAGCTTTATTTTGCAAAGAAAGGGCAAAAATCATAATACAAACATCATCTTTTTCAACTTCAAAAGGATCGGAAAAAATTTTCAAAATTTTGAATGTGTTTTTCAGCAGTGATGTTACCATCTTCTCCATCAAACCTGGGAAGATGACTGTAATAATTTACAGGGAAGTCATGGAGTATAGGAGGCAAGACAAGGGGCTTATATCTGTCTGGAATTTTAACAGTAGTAGGAATATGTACCGGAGCTACAGAATTGGGCTTAATATTTAGAGGCAGATCAGGTTTAATATGATCAGCTAAATATTTAGCAATATGGTTTTGACCATGATCAGGGAAAGGAAAGAAATAATTAAAAATAAAACCTATCATATCTTGGATAAAATTCCAACTTGGGTACCTAATCTCTCTAGATTGTCTTGCCATGTTTTAGGTTCTTCCTCCAGTGGAGTCTTTGAAACTGATAGGAGTTGATTGGAGTCATCGGGTGGATGATTCAGCCTTCCTGTGTCTGATCATTGTCCACCATCAGTAATCAGATCTGGAACTTGATATGATTTTTTTGAGGAACATTCCCCAGTATGGTCGCCACTATATTATCACTCTATAATTTCTCAGGATGAGGAAGAAGTGGGCATAGGTAACTACAAAACCACTTGGAGTCAAGGATCTATCCCTCCTAGACTCAAAGAGGGATCTCTCTGTAAGATTTAGCTTGGTTTGAATTAGAATGCTAGGCTAGTTATGATAGATTTGGGTTTGGTTTTTAAATGTTTGGGTTGGGAAAAATGGAGTCAAAAATGTTTAAGGTGATCAAAATAAGGAATAATGGAGCTTATATGCAACAGGGCAAGATAGGAATATTAGTGGATCCTTGTAGTTTGTGAGATGGAAAAAGAGGAACAGATTAAGTTTCACTTCAAATGTAGAGCATTGCTACCTGAATTCTACATTCAAACTTTAGAAGAAAACATGAATATTGTTTTAAGCAAGAACATGGTGTTTGAAACAAATCATGAAATTAATCTTCTTATAATCAATAAAATAAAGAAACAAAATGTGAAAACAAATAAAAAGAGATTACATCAAGAGACACTTCACCACATAACTATGACACGGGAATATTGAAACATAATGTCTTTTATTCATCAAAAAGAATCACTTAAAACCTCATGAAAATATTTACAATGGATGGTAATTAAGGTCAAACCCTTATGCCATATTTCATTCTATCTTTTATAATATCCCATTACATTCATATCCTACAGAGTAGGGGATCAAATCCCTTCTTTAATTGTTTCTAGATATTTCTGGAAAATACCTAATTAATGATCTATCAAAAATAGCGATTTGATCTCATTTCATAATCATATGATACAGCCTGAGTTTATAACAATATATTTGATTTTTACCACTGAAAGGGTAAAAATAGAAGTAACTTCATGCTGACTATTACCCTAAAGCTAAGGAAATTACAACAAAATACTAAGAAATAGGTTATGCTTTGACTTCTTTAATAAATCATAACTAATCTGATATTAACCTGACAACAGCATCTTGAGGATGTGTTATAACTGAAAATCATTCTGGAAGCCTTTGAGAACATTGAGGAATCCATTTTCCTTTATCTAAGAAGATTTATGTGCTTTATGTTCATAACARAATTTTCGATAGCTAACGAGGTCAAAACAGAGTATGTTTAGCTATCGATTTTCTAGGAATGATTTTCGGTAGCTAATTATGAGATTTGAACCCAATTTTAGCTGACGAAAGYTGTAACTGCTMCCGAACTGGTCAAAAATGGTTGAGTTTGATCATTAACCCTGCTTCATCTATTATAATCACCTTAATGCAAAACGTGGGATGCTTCAGCTAAAGTATCAAGACTGAGATGAGTGTTAGGTTTTGGCCTTTTGTGAGCAAGCTTAAACCTCAAAACTTTATTCATGTTCTGCAGTCTATTATTTTGTTTGAAGAGCTTCTTATTCTTGTGCTTTAGAGTCTCATATTTAATGGCCAACTGATCCAATGCAGAACCAACTTTGAGAGATGACTTTCTAAGAGTCTCATTCTCTGTTTTGAGATGTCTTTATAATACCTTTAACTATGCCAGTTCTTCATTCAGTTTCTGAACCTTAGGTTTTTTACTAACCTTTTTCTTTGATGATGTTTCAGGTATTCCCTTTTCCAGAGTTTCCATTTCTGCAGCTAATGGCTCTAATTCTGAATCTGAATATGGCAGATTTAGGATATTTCTAATTGTGGCCTTTCTTTGAACCTCTGCATTTCTCCCAAATTCTAGCTTCCTTTTTATTTTCTTTGACTTTGATGGGGAAGCTTGTGTTGCAGTCTCTACAGGCGACAGTGCTCTCCTCTTTCTTCTATTGGTTTTTTGAGAAGTTACTTGCTGTGAGGAAGTTCCTCCTTTCAGTGGCTGAATTTCTTGTCCAAACTCTCCCCAAAACAGAAGATAATCCCAAGTCTTATTCCTTCTGTTGAGCTCCTCTAACACTATTAGTTTGATCAGGCCATAATGAAATAAATTGTTTCTAGCCTTTTGAGGTTTGGCCTGAACTTTGGAAGCCATCTTGGTAAGGCTCTTAAGAAGATAATAGGGCATATTTAGAGGTTTCTTACTAGTGAAATGAAGGATCAATCTGAAATGGTACATCATGGTCCTCCCATATCTCCCCTCACAAGTGATGTAAACTTGAATAATTTTTAACAATATTTTCCAATTCTCCTCCAAGTAGATTCTGGGAATTTCCTTTTGCCATTTCATATTTTGATGCTCTTTTTTGAGAAATGGTCTGAAATCAATTTCCTTGACTGAGGTGGTCTTAAGCCACTTTTCACCTTAACCAGGCATCTTTGTAGCTGTTGCTATACTGGCTTCATCTATTTGCATCAAAACAAGTCCGAGTTGAACTTTAAATCCATAAAAACTCTTGGAAAATGCCTATGTGACACCCTGATGGTACCCCTGGAGTTTCTAGCAGAACCTGTAACATCCAACGCTTTTGAACAATTCGCAGGCCTCAGGGTGTGCCTCAAGATATGTGGCATCCCGCAATTCCTTCCTCAGAAGAGCTCCTCTCGTCGCAATATTCATGATCGGGACTGGTAAAAATGCTTTAAATTGGACCAATGATAAAGGATCTATGATATGTAAGGTAGGATATTGACTCAAATAAGCATGAATGGTGGGATAAAACAGGGAAAATCAAAAACAAGACTCAACGGATGAAATCTTTGGGTGACTATGGGCAAATTTAAAACAACTTCAAACAGACAATCAACTGACTCAATGAATAAGAAGAATGATGATCATTTTAATCAGATTGATTGGATTTAACAGGCACAATCTAGGGTTATAATTGTTTGATTTGACAAAGGACAGAAAAAGCATCATATTTTTTTGAAACCGGACGAATGATAACCAAAATTGGTTTTGGCAGCATAACAACAAATTATGACGTGTGTACAACTGCTCAATATGAGAGTGATAATACCTTTTTAAACACTTGAGATATTCATTGCTTTTGGCATCTTATGACAGGCATGAATAAGTTGTTTAGCTACCGAAAGTTTTAACTTGCGGTAGCTAACATCTATAATATTTTGACCTTTAGCTATCGAAATTCAAACTTGTTGCCACGATTAAAATATGACTCCAACTCATGAAGTCTCTGATTTTTCCACTCTAAACCTTCAAAAAAACTCATGTGGATACATCATAATTCAAAGCTTAGCATGTCACAATATCCGGCTCTAACTTTTAATCTGGATATTTTTTTTAAGCATTGGATAGACCACTGGAAAATTACCCATGAGCACCTTACCATGAAAACACCTTCAACTTGATCAGAAAATTTCCAAAATAGATGACTGGAAAACAGATGGCCTATATTATAGGACCCTAACACAACTATACATCATATTAGTGATGGGGTCCTTGGCTTGCATATGGTGCAAGACATGACATCAAATTTATGTCATGAGTTTATTTGTACAAGTATGTCAACATTATATTGCCCATACAAGGGTGTCATACCACCCTGCTAGGTTGGGTCATACCTTGCCTTCTTAAAATCCTCATTGCTCAAAGTAAGGACATGTGACATTTATCCTCATTCTTGTTGTTGGAAGTCAATTTTCTCTACTTGAAGTGAGACTAATCAAAATTCAAATGATGTAAAGTTTTCCCTAGTAATGGATATGGGATTTTCATTAGTTTTTCTTTGAAATCATTACTATGCAGAAGTATCATTGTCACGTGAAATAAGACAAGAAGAAAATATTTTTTAGTGATTACAATTTTCAAGTGAAATGTCGAGGAAAAAAGTGATGAAATTGGAGCTAGAATTAAAAGTGTTTATAAAAGAACTCAGATTCAACACCTTTTACCTATGGACATGTTTCCTTCAACAAAGGCACGTAGTAAGCCTCTAATACACAATACTTGCACTATTATTTATTTATTTGTATTTTTAATAAAATGTTTCCTTTTAACTATTAATAAAACAATATGTACATGACATTTTGTATAATAAAAGAATGGGTTGCATAAAGTAATTGTTGACAAGCATAGAACTTAGAGTCTACAAACTACCCCTAGGGATGAAATAAAAAATACAAATGTCCATGCCCCATGGTTCAATAAGAAAAAATGCAACCATCCAAGCCCCAAGGGATATCGACTTCACAACCAAAAAACATAAAGATGGACATTAAATGACATAAGGTACAATCTTCATGTTAGGTGTAGAATTTTTGGCATCTTGGTTTGGGTCCCAGTCATCAATATCAAGTTCATCCACAAGGGCACTAGTGTGTCATCCATTATTTTCTTCCTACTTAAGCTACTTGTCTGTGGAAATGGCTAACTCAAGTGAAGGGAAATTATCACTATTATTTTGGGGGGAGGTGACCAACTATGGTGTTCCTTAGTATGACATTTTTTGTACTCACGAAGAAGACATGCAACTCTATTACATGGTCGACCACCTAATCTACAAGAATGGATTGAACTAGGATGAGACTGATTATCTATAGGAACTCAACTCATGGTGCATAGATCCACCCCAAAGTTACAGAATCCTATGAAGAATCCCTAACTTAGGGTCTACCTTACCAACCTACACTTGAATCTCCAAGTGGAGGGTGGCATAAATCAAAGCACCATCATAATTTTGAAATCATATTGTTGAAGGCAGATTTAGCTATTAAGTTCAAGATGAAGGACATTGGCTTGATGCATTATTTCTTGGGGTTAGAGGTATGGTAGGTATTGGGAGAGATATTCCTTGGTCAAGGGAAGTATGCAATGGATATCTTAAGGAGATTCAGTATGGGAGACTCTAGACCAATGACTACACCTATGGTTACCAATATGAAGAATATTATCACTTCATATTCAGAGTTAGCGGATTCCAGGATATATAGGCAATTGATAGGGTCCTTGATGTAATTGGTAAACACCATACCAGATATATGTTTTTCCATGAACACCTTGAGTTAGTTCATGGTGGAGCCGAGACAGGTGTATTAGATAGCAACGAAGTATGTGCTCATGTACTTGAGAGGTACAGTGGAGTATGGGTTGGGGTATCTTGGAGGTGATGGAGTGGATTTGTAGGGATATATAGACTTAGATTGGATGGGGAGTGAAATAGACAGAAAGAGCACCTCGGGGGTGTTGCCTCAACTTGGTATCAACCGTATTGCTTGGTTCAACAAGAAGCAGACTTTTGTATCACTCAGTTTAGCAGAGGTATAGTATATGGCAGCGAATATGGCTAGTTGTGAAGCCATCTAGCTTCGAAAATTACGTACAGGTTTATTTTATCAGGACTTGGAGCCTACAGTGATATACTACAATAAACAAAGTTGTATCAAATTCTCTGAGAATCCAGTATGTCATGACATGTCCAAGCATATAGAGATCAGATATCACTTCATTTGAGATATTATCTAGAAGAGAGCAAAGAAGCTTTAGTATATTTCCACATATGAGCAGGTTGCAAATATTCTGACCAAACCCTTGGTTAAAGAGAAGTTTGTGTTCTTCAGGGACAAAAGTGGAGTGGTACAGAATACCTTTCTCATTAAGAGGGAGTGTTTATGTTTGTAGCATCATACATGTATTTCTTCATAGTCATCCAAATCCTTCTACCTTGATATTTTACTTTAATTAAAGGAATTATTAATGTAAAGTGCTTTTATTAGTGAGTTGAGTTTTATTTAAAGAAATGTTTTAATTAACATTAGTGAATTAAATAATAGTCATTGATCTCAAGAGAGGTGAGAAGTAATATTAGTTGTCAATCACTTTGGAGATTAGGTTAGGTCGTAACTCAATCTTATAAAGGCAGGGAAAGGGTGAAGGATAAGACACGTACTTGATACATTGATACAGAGAAGAGAAGAACTTTATCTCAAGGAGATCTTGGATAGGTGGAGAAGGACTTCCATCTAGAGATCAAGTTAGGGAGAAGACAAAACAAGGGCAGTCATAATTAGGTTTCAGTCAATTGGAGACATAGCAGCAGGATCATGTCGTACAGAGTTTCATACAGTCTTTGAGTGTGTGTATGTAGGTTTCAATGGAGACAGACACATATACGCAGGTTTGCTTAAGGAAAGGCATGTACATCTCAAGAAACATGAAAAACAGAGGTCGTACAAAAGATCAAGAGTTGCTAGGGTTTGCAAGTATTGCTCATAGTTTTTTGTATTTCTCAGTGGGCCATTTTTCCAGGTATGGGAGCCCTTGTAAACTTTGAAATTATTTGAATTATAAGCTTAGTTGATGGGAAGAATATCTTTGTGTATTGTGGATGACATTTTTGGTTTCTAGTATTGCTTCTTCTATCTTTATTTGAGTTGAATATTCCAGCAAGTGTGTGTTGTTTTATGAGCTGATAATTTGATTTACAACAAGGAAATAACTAGATAACAAGATACCTAGGTGTCAGATTAGGGATTTCAACACATATTAGGTAAACTTGCAACAATGCTAAGCACTTTTAAATACATAATTATTTCATTTTTTTGGCATTAAAAAAATAATATTATAACCAATTTCCATGCTACATGGAAGTTTATGGCCCAAAGGATCGTATTGCTAAGGACAAGAGACTTTTAGGTGACGGTGGTAGGAAGTAAAAAGCTACACAATAGGCTTGAATCCTACTCCTAGGTGGACTTAGCAAAAGGGTAGAACTAAAACAATGTTTTAACAATCTCTTCCTTGTGATAGAAGGGGTACTTGGGTTGGGACACCCTTGGATCTTGAAGTTGTTATCTAAGAGGAAGGCCACCCAATATAAAATACCATGAAAAAAATGCCTTTTTGGCTTGACATATGGCCTCTAAGTAGTTTGAAGCTGAAATAAAAAAAAAAATTGCCTACTTAGAGGGTACCTTCTAAACTTTGTCAAGTTGGACATTCAAAGTGATTTTTGTACTAACCAATGATAACCATCTGTTGGACAAATATTTTTGAAACCTTTGGAACAATTCCACCTCCAGTCTCACCATCAAGTGATTGGGGCTTGCAAACTAAGCTTAGGAAACAAATAATCTAGAATAAGCTCATTTGCATGATCTATAATAAGCATATTTATGTTAGTTATAAATTGAATTTATACTTCAAGGCATGCCAAAGATTCCACTATTTTCTTTGGCCATCAAAAAGTTGTCTGGCATTGAAGAGACCCCTTTGTACAAATGCTTGGCCAAAATCCAATTGGTTTCCACTAGATTTTTATCATTATACTACATAAGAGGTGACCAATATATGCAATTCCCATCAAAAGACAAGTTACTCCATAATGTGTCACCTATTAAGGTTAACGATGGTCTAATGGCCTCCTAGTATTTCCATATATTTTGTGCCACAAATGACCCTTGGATATTCACTTTGATTGATGTTAGAAGAAGGTTTATAAGTTCACATTTCTTTTGCTCCGTTTACCCATTGGAGTACCTTAAGAAATATATCTCCTTGATATTACCTTCCAACGTTCATTTCCCTCCACTACCCAAATAACCCACTCTGCACACAAGGCTTGAGTATGTTGAAAGGAGCCAATTATACACAAGCCTCCCCAACACTTGCACAGATTCCAACAAAGGTTCCAATTGACACAATTGAAGCCTTTCTTTCCATGAAAGTTGGTCTAGAGAAAGTCCCAAAGGAGATTCTCAATCTTTTGAAAGACTATAATAAATGGAACCCAATAGGAAGAATGGTAGTGAGGACCATAGAATAGATTTGGAACCAAGTTGCCAATGCCATTGACTTCATAATCCATTTTCCAACCTTCTTGCCCATCCTTTGAAGAATCACTTACCAAAATCATTTTAACAATATTAGAAATGCAAAGGGGATGCCTGAGAATTCAAAGAATTGAATATGTTGAAACCATGACCAAACCATGTTGTCCATATTATGTGGGAGCTCATCATAGATTAGCATGTAGCATTGAGTTTTAGTCATTTCTAATTTGGAGGCTAAATAAATATTCAAAATTTTAAGGTAATCTATTGTGTTATCTGTCAACTTATTCTCTTCCATGATGTTTGAGGAGTAATTTTCAAAGCATTCATTAACCCACTGGTTGACATCTAGCTTGGGTAGAGGAATCTCTTAATAAATCTTTGTAAGACCTTAAAATGAAGCAAACAAACAAGGGCCTCCACAACCATAAATCACAGTGGTAGTTCCTTTGGGAAACCTTGCCTAATTGACCTAAAGAAGCCAATATACTCTAATGTACCCCGTTAATAGAGAAGAAGGAAACCATGTTTGCAAACAAAGTATCCACTTCTCAAAGGGATAAATAACCAAACCCCAAGGATTTAACCATCACTAGGATGACAAACCACTAAACTTGATCATATGTTTTCTTAAAATTAATTTGAATTAATAAGGCACTTTTGACAAGGCCCTTGGCCCATTCCATGCCCTCCTAAACAATAAACATTGTCCAAGATGAAGATACATCTAATAAACCTCGTATGCTTAGGCCACATGACCTTGTGTTAGGTGTGTTTGAATTGGAAAGCAAGTGCTTTAGACATGTTCTTGTAAGAGATTTGTTATAGCAAAAGTTGTAGGTTGGGAAAAGCCCGACCCAATTACACGTCAAATGCTACAACTTGGGTATCCTACACCCAATGTCACCTCGATGTAGGTCCCGTACTTCAAGGGTGACTAGGTCACTCTAGGGAGGCGATCCCGGTGACCCTAGGGGGAATGAGATGGATATGGATTGAGATGGAAGTGGATCCCATAGAGTTCAATTCTAAGTGAGTAAAATGTGTGGCAGGAAGTCTTGTGAAGGTCTAAGAGTTTCCAAAATTGTTGAGTGTTGTAGGTGAGTCCCCCTGCGGACAAGTGGATTCCCTCTTGGTCTCTAGACTCCTAAGGCCAAGACAAAAAAGTGATTAACATGGACATTGACTTCCTTTAAGATATAATCAAGCTAATAAATGAAAGAGAAGGAGAAATATATGTAACTTATTAGTGACGTTTGTCCTTGCAAAGTCCAGGCTGAGCTTTGATCTTGAGCTCCCTGATAGGTCCTACAAAACAAACAAAGATACAATGGACTTCCTACTCTACTGAGATTAGCTCAAATATAGATCCATCTACTACACAAAAAATCATATGGAACAAGCATAAGTTTGAAATAAACAGGCCAAGCATTGATTATTAATGAGAACAAGTAAAAGTACTTACAATCCTTTGAATGAAGGTGCAGCAGCTTCTTCCAGTTCTCCTTGCCCAACCCCTTTTCTCAAGTAATCTCCGCTGATTTCTTTGATGAAATCTCACTCATGAGATCATAAGTTTCATGTAATTCTCAATCTCCCTTGTGCCTTTCACCATGAGAAGGCCTCCTTATATAACCTTAGAGAGGTCCAACCACTTGAGAGATATTTGGGATAAGTTGAGGATTCCTCTCCTTCAGTTGAGGATCTTCCCTAAGATCATGTTTTGACCATCTATTTGAATCCAACTACCTTCAGGAATTGAGGGATTCTTCTCTGATTTGCCTCAACAAACCCAAAATTGCTCAGAAAAGGGTAGTGCTCCCCCAAAAGGGTGCACAAGGTGCTCAAACACTCCCCCAAAGAGGCTCAGGGAGTGCCAGCACTCCCTGATAGTGGGTAGGGGAGCACTCCTCTCCAAAATTCATTTTTTAGTGGTTCTTTCAATGGAAAAAGGTTTGTGCTTCCTGTCAAGTGATTTCTCTTCTTCCAAACTAACCTTTGAGGTGTCTTAAGTGTCTTTGTGATGTCGTTAGAGGCACGACATGGAAAAGATGGCAGTATGATGTTTGTGACACTTGCAACACTTGTATTCAAGATGCAACACTTGCGGACAAGATGTGACACTTATAACACTTGTAATGACAACACTTGCGACACTATTGAAGTGAGTAATTTTGAGGTGTAACAAATTCCCCCCCAAAGTATGAAGTTAGAAGACGATGATGACTGAAGTACTTTGTAGACTTTTTCGAGCAAGGGTATGGATGCAGAGAAACCGGAAAAAGCTGCACACAACCATCAAACAAATATTATGACATGTTTCAAAACCCAAGGCAGGCATACCTATGCTTGAGTGATAAAGACTTTTTAGGTATGGCCGCCATAAAATACACTACGGATCCATAATTATATTGACAAAATGGTGTAGGCACTGCAGATACAATGTGGATCTATACTCCTATGACCTGAACTGATCGTAGCCCCAAAGAATACATAGTGAAACTACGAGATGACAAGACATAGCCACGACCAATACAAAGTGGATCTATGTAACAGTATATGTATCATAGTTCAAAAGAAAACTCCTTCGCAAACTGGGCAAAGTATACATAAGAGTGAAAACTCAACCCAAGGTCTTCTTACTGATCTCGATGTAGTACAAATCTAACCATGTGAATAGATGTCCTGATGTCGAACATGGTAGCAACCACTTGATTATCGGTAAATGATGTAAACTGTTAACAAGCGTGAGGGAGACCACCATTGATGTCAATGATTCCCAAGGTACTCTAGTACATTCTAACAAATGTGAATAGATGAGCTGAAGTCGAACATTCATGGAATCATCTGATCAGAGGTCAATGATGTAAACCCACTATCAGACAAGAGGAGGCCTTTCATTGAGGCATGCAGGTCCCAAGGTACTAACTGGTTTCTAAGTCTAGCTCCTGGATAATGTGTTGAAGTCAAAAGGAAGAGACTCGTCGAAGGAGGGCCTTGATGTATCCCCCATCAATGACACGAAACTGACACAGAGATGAAATTGGTAGATCAAATGAACATGGACTAACACAGGTATTGAAATAGGATATTTGTGATGGTTGACTCCCGAGGCAGATACTTCCATTGAACACTGAGGCACGATAGAAGAAATATGACATGGACCAAAACTTGATGATGCAGTGGATGTTGTGACTTTCATCAAGTGACCCAAAGGAGTAAAATAAACTCAGAGGATTGGCTCAGTGCAAAGGTTCAGCGGATTAAAATGCATGCAAATACAAAGTGTCGTGTTCAAGGGCGACCGTAAGAGTTACTGGTAGTTTTCTCAAAAACTGCTTGGCTTTCTTCCTTCAATTTTTCCCCCGTCCAGATAAACAAGTACCTCTTTTTAATTTAACGAGCTCGAGGAGGGTAACACATGCTTGATATGACTCACCTTCGGTAAGTCCTTCTTCCTTTGTTTAACGAACTGGAAGAAGTAAGGGTTCAGTCCCATATGGGACCTTCAATGTATGATTGTTTAACGAGTCCAGAGAAGGTAAACTCGGTGGTTTTTCATATTTAGAGAGTCTGAAAACAACTTAAAGATGACTCCAATGTTTTCCTTTTTCATAATGTTAGTCTTGCGAGGCCGAAAAAGAGATAAATTATCACTCGAAAGACGCCCTTTCAAACCTTTTAACGAGTGGGAAAGGAAGCAAGATCACTCGGCAATATTTTCATGTTTAGAGAGTCTGAAAAGAGCTTAAAGACGACTCCAAGGGGTTCCTTTTTCGTATATCCATGCGAGTCCAAAAAAGTTATAAAAGTCTACTGGGTTACATTCTCATGTTTTTTCGAGCACGAGAAAAAACAAAGACTAAGCTCGGTATGCCCCCAGCGTGAAAGCTAGTGGCTCAACTCCAGAATGATCATCAAAGGCTGGAGACATGCCCTCCAAGCTTCAATTCATTCACCGACATTGAGGTTGTCACCAATTTCTCTACTAGATGGAGAAAGAAGATAAGAGTGAATGAAAAGAAGGTTCAAGAGAGGTGATTGTTTCATTTTTTAACGAGCTTGCTACAGAGAGGAAAAACTATGCTCAAAACTTTTGTTTCATTTTTTAACGATCTTGCTACAAAGAAGAGAAACTATGCTCATGACCTCTGTTTCATTTTTTAATGAGCTTGCCACAGAGAGAAAAACTATGCTCGTAGACTCTTCTTGATCATGGCTTCCAAGAAAATAACGCTCTGGAAGGACACCATGTCAAGGGACAAAACTCGGTCATGGATTCCAAGAGATCTTCACTGGATGGAAGAAAATCACTCTGGAAGGAACACATGTCGAGGGTCGCGACAGGGGTAAGGAGATCAGGCTCCAATAGCCCTACCGAAGAGATCACCATGTCAACTACCGGATCCAAATCATCAGAATTTGAAGGCATGGGAAACGATAGAAAATTAACATCAGGAGGCGAGATAGAGTGTATATCTTCCTGAATTTCTTCACAAGGGGGAAGAAAATAGGATCGAGGATGGTTATCATCCTGAGGTAGCTCGTCAATGCTCAACATTTCCATAATAGATTCATCCGAGGGAAAAATTGGGGAAATGTAGTCGATCGCAGATGACAAGGAACTTAACCGTGATGACATCGAGGAACTATCGGGTGCCAATAGATGTTGGTCATCCAATGAGGGAGAAGCGGATTGGATAGAAACGTATGATGTTTTGGCTGGACTAAGTGGCATGGTGTCACCTAGTGTATCGAATTCCAACGGACTAGGTATAATTCAAGGGTCAGATGATTCCAAAGATTGATAAGTCATGGTCGAAATCATATCGACAGTGGCAATATGATGTGTATTCGGTGGAAGTGGTGTAGGGAAGGTACCCATAAGGCTTGAATTTTTCAGTAAGCCAACACCAACACTTTCATACGTGATCTTGTGATCTCCCAAGAAAGGAATATTGTTGGTAGCGGGAGCATGACCATCGGTTGTGCAGAAATCTAACTGATCGACAGTGACAATTTTGCATTGATGAGGAAATTGTACACATCGAAAGACCGACGAGGCAACAGCAGTCGTAGCATAAAACCAACTTCTTCCAAGTAACAAATTGTAATCGAGGGGAGCATCGACCACCTCAACATCAACAGTGATAGTTTTTCCACCCAATTGGATGGGCAGGGACTGTAAAATCCCATGGGGATGAAAACCTCGCCCATCGAAGGCATGTAACATCATTGGGGATTTGTTAAGTGCGGGTGATTTTAAACCTTTCCAACATGCTAAAGACACGACACAAGTTGAGGCTCCCTCATCCAGAATAGTTTGGTGGATTTGTTGATTGTGAACAACAACATCAACTTGGAAAGCAAGTTGATGGGAGAGTTGAGATGTATAATTGTCCACGTTAAACATGATATGGTTGGACGACTCAGGATAAATAGCGCCAATAGCGGCCAAGAGAGTTCTACATTGATTGGGGTAGTGTTGTAGAACCTCTAACGCAGACATAGCACACGGTGCTTGAGCCAAATCTTCAACAATGTTGTAGTTATGGGCGGCATGTGAACTAGGATTAAAGGTAGATTTAAGGATAGTTCTCTTAGGAGGGAATAAGATAGAGTTGAACGTATATTTCTCAATCTAAAGTGGTCTAGACGGAGGATTAACCGATGGAGGACTAACAGAGGACGATGATGGATCCAGTAAAGTACCGGTATCATTAGTGACCTTTCCTTTGTCAGGGTTACCTAGTGTGTCGTATGTCTTAGAGCGAGTGTTCAAATTAATCCCATTAAACATATAAATATATGCACTCGTCGAGGCCTCATCATGAGGATGGCTAGAACTTCCCCCAGGAGAGGGGGTTTGAGAAACCATGGATTGTTGTTGTGGAAAAGGCTAAGTAAGCACGGCGGGTTGTGAATTTCCCTAGAAAATTTTGGCCACTTCATTATGATGTGGATAGTCTCGACTGTAGTGATCGTCACCACAAATGATACACGGGAATTTCAGTTTTTGTTGTGGTTGCTTTTCGGTAGCAGGTGTTTGAGATTGATTTTTTGGTTGTTCATTGTTATTAGTATTTTTTGATTTATTTTTTGTCTTCTTCTTACCTTCGGATTGTTGTGAAGGGGCAGATTGAACTGCATTCACCTCAGAGATATGATTTTGGGGGGAGGTAGAGGAGAGTGTGGTCTATTGGGAAGTAGATTGAGTTTTAGATTGAGTTTTGACAGAACCGATAACACCGTCCGCATGAGATGAGGATGACGGCTTGGATGGATCGGTATTAGCTCGAGCAGCATTTGGAAGCAAATCATACAAAGTACCAGATTGGGAATAAACCAAATCTAAGTACTGAGCCCGAGCAATGGTTTCTTCCTCGGTGACTGCGCCACCCATAGCAACATCGCGAGCGATCGGGGGTAAAAGTGATTTAGTAAACCATTCTACCAATAATATGTCAGGAATGATTACCTTAATCATTCTTCGTTGTCATCTCCACTCATGAATATGGTCATAGATATGCACGGAGTCAGTTTGACGAAGGGAGGTCAAGAGTTCAGTACCCGTCTTGCAGTGAATAGGTAGTTGAAAGTACGTGAGGAAAGACATGGCAAGGGAGTTGAAATCATGAAAAGAAGCACGTGGTAGTTCAATATACCACTTTGTTGCAGAGCCAGTAAGTGTTCGTTGGAAAATACGCAAACATATAGAACCATCCATGAGGGATTTTGATGAACACCACAAATGGAAAGTCATCACATGGTTATTTGGATCTTCTCCATATTTTCTGTCAAATTTCGAAATATCATAATGAAGTTTAGCTGGAATAACTGGCCAAACCGATGAATGAAAAATAGGATCATTAGTTAACCGAGACAAGTCTAGGAGATCTAGAGTCGAAAGGAAAGGTAGTTGTCGGTTAATTTGTGGATGATACCGGTGTGGCATAGGAACACCAGTAGGACCATAAACTAGGTTATGTGGATAGTTGTAACCAGTAGGTCCTCCTACGTACAATTGTTGTTGACCAGGATAAACAAGATTCGATGATGGATGAGAAACATTTGCATAACCCGATGGGTTCTGAGCATTATAAGTCGGGTGATTTGCTTGCCCAGAAAGAGGATGAACATTGTGCCCTTAAGGAGGGTAAGGAGTATATCCCAGAGGTGGATACACATTAGACCCATGGGGAGGATAAGGTTGTTGTCCTTGAGGACTCCAAGTGGTGTTTGGGATGCCGCCCGGATAAGGTTGTCCATAAGACGGTCCGRAAGGAGCAAGATTTGATACTCCTCCTTGTGGGTTATGATAAGAGTGCCCCCCAACATGGGGTTGGGTAAATGTGCCTCCAAAAGATACTCCCCAGGATTGTGAAGGGTTTTCAGCAGACGAAGGTTTCCCCCCTGCCAGTGGTGGATTAACAACCGGGGTATGACTGGAAAAGGGAGGTTTCCCTCTGGGAAGAACATGAAAAGGGGGTTGTCCCCCAGGTGGGGTAGGCCCACCATAGGATGGTGGTCTTCCAGGAGGGATAGGTCYGCTAGATGGTGGTTTCCCTCCAGTCGGTTGTATTTGGTTGGCAAGGGTCTGCATTCTCGGGTGAAAATATGTCCCAGCAAGATCATGTGGAACATGTGGAGTTGTAGAGTGAAAGTTTGTAAAAGCGGGGGTAGGGATCGAAGTGCCTTGGGAATGAGTAGAGGTGATGRGTCCAGCATTAGGATAGACTTGTGCTGACRCAACAGTAGGATTAATGACCCGATCGATGGGGTGATTCATCRTTTGACGAGATGGCCCAGTTTCAACAGGAGGGTCATGAGGATTAAAGGGTTGTCGAAAGGATTCAAGGCAAGAAAATAAAATGTCAAAATCCCAAACAAAAGAGGAAGAATTCTCATAAATAAGGTGTTTGAAAGCAAATACCAAGATGGACTGAGAGTATGAGACCCTGAGAAAGTGCAAAAAAACAAAAATTGAACTTCAAAAATTGAAAACCTAGATGATTTTCACTGAAAATGGGATAGCACTCTGGTGTAAGGGGTACTAGAGTGCTCCAACACTCTGTGTAAGACCACCAGGGAGTGTTGGTGCTCTGCTAGCAAGGGCAGGGGAGCACTCTGCTGCAAAATCTCATAAAAATGCCCAGAAACTCAAAAAATCAAGGAAATTCAGTCAATCAGGGTGATCATGATGACATAAAGAGGCAATCAAACAAGTCTAAGAATAAAAAAGACAATACAAAGAAGTTCAAATTAGTGGGCAAAGGGCCAAAACAAGATTTGGGAATGGAAACAAAAAATCAGAGCTCCTCCCCAGTGGAGTCGTCAATTTCTGTTGTAGGTGAATCCCCCTGCAGACAAGTGGATTCCCTCTTGGTCTCTGGACTCCTAAGGCCAAGACAGAAAAGTGATTAACATGGACACTGAATTCCTTTTAGATCTAATCAAGATAATAAATGAAAGAGAAGGAGAAAGATATGTACCTTATTAGCGACGTTTGTCCTTGCGAAGTCCAGGTTGAGCTTCAATCTTGAGCTCCCTGATAGGTCCTACAAAACAAACAACGATACAATGGACTTCCTACTCTACTAAGATTAGCTCAAATATAGATCCATCTACTGCAGACAAAATCATATGGAACAAGCATAAGTTTGAAAGAAACAGGCCAAGCATTGATTATTAATGAGAACAAGTAAAAGTACTTACAATCCTTTGAATGAAGATGTGGCAGCTTCTTCTAGTTCTCCTTGTCCAACCCCTTTTCTCAAGTAATCTCCATTGATTGATTTGATGACATATCACTCATGAGATCATAAGTTTGATGTAATTCTCAATCTCCCTTGTGCCTTTCACCATGAGAAGTCCTCCTTATATAACCTTGGAGAGGTCCAACCACTTGAGAGGTATTTGGGATAAGTTGAGGATTCCTCTCCTTCAGTTGAGGATCTTCCCTAAGATCATGCCTTGATCATCTATTCGAATCCAAATACCTTCAGGAATTGAGGGATTCTTCCCTGATTTGCTTCAACAAACCCAAAATTTTCTCAGAAAAGGGTAGCGCTCCCCCAAAAGGGTACACAGGGAGCTCAAACACTCCCCCAAAGAGGCTCAGAGAGCGCAGCACTCCCTGACAGTGGGTAGGGGAGCACTCCTCTCCAAAATTCATTTTTTAGTGGTTCTTTCAATGGCAAAAGGTTTGTGCTTCCTGTCAAGTGATTTCTCTTCTTCCAAACTAACCTTTGAGGTGTCTTAAGTGTCTTTGTGATGTCGTTAGAGGCACGACATGGGAAAGATGGCAATATGATGTTTGTGACACTTGCAACACTTGTAGTCAATATGTGACACTTGCGGACAAGATGCGACACTTATAACACTTGTAATAATGACACTTGCGACACCATCGAAGTGAGTAATTTTCAGGTGTAACATTGAGTAACCTGTAAATGGTGAAATACATGCCCGAGACACAAGAAAAACCACTTTGCAATGATTTATGTTAGTTGGATAAGAAAGTTAAGCTTGATTTCCCTAATTTGCAGCAAAAGATAAAAGTATATATCAGCAATAAATGGTACTATAAGCTGCTCAATAAATGCTAGAGATCATGTAGAAAATACAAGAGAAAGACTAGTTAATGACTAGCTAAACTCAAGATGAAAAGCCAATATTCTAGCATAAAAAGATAAGGTTGTAAACACTTGGCTGCAGCAAATTATATCAGCCTCATGGCTGTAAAATTCAATGTATTACAGCAAGAAAATAATCCCCTTAAATCCCTTCAAACTTTGCCAAAAAGTGCGCTAGACCAAGAAGAATAAGCGTGCAAACTTTGAGCAAAATTCAATGGTTGATAAGGGAGTTATTCAAGAAAATGAGTTAGGGTATCTGCAACCCTAATGGATGAAGATGTAATTTTGTAACAAAAAAAAGAAGTAACCCCTTGATTGGGATGCCTTAGTGGTTGTGAGGTGCCCAAGGCATAAGGAATACAATCCACTTTGCAAGAAGTAAAAATGACCAAAAATCTTGTTTCCCAATGCAATATTTTATTTCTCCAATGCAATAATAAATGACTAGTACTCTCTTGATTATTAGGATAATGGGGTCATGAAACGAAAGAGCTAGAGAAGCTACCTCCATGGGGGTGTAAGCCCTTTTACTTCCCAAGGCAAGTTTCTCTATCTAGGGTTTAAGCTAAGAGGGTGTATGCCCTTATACTTCTCTTAAGAAACCCTTATTTAACCAATAACATGAAGCATAAAGTGATGAAGACTATGGTGTGTTAATTTTTTCAAAATCCCAACCCAGTTTCAGTCTCGCTGATTTTTCAGTCAAATTTAAATGCCAAACTCAGTTTCAGCATTGTTTTAGCATATGTTACAGCCCTGTGTTTCAGCATATACTCACAGCGGTGTTTCAGCATATGACTCAGCACTGTGTTTCAGCATCTGTTACAGCACTGTGTTTCAGCCTCTGTTACAGCACTGTGTTTCAGCATCTGTTACAGCACTGTGTTTCAGCATCTGTTACAGCACTGTGTTTCAGCATCTGTTACAGCACTGTGTTTCAGCATATACTCACAGCGGTGTTTCAGCATATGACTCAGCACTGTGTTTCAGCATATACTCACAGCGGTGTTTCAGCATATGACTCAGCACTATGTTTCAGCATCTAAAAACTTAACATAAAATAAATTTCAGAACTGAAACATGAGGATTCTGAACATCGTTTTCAACGTAGAAATAAAATATCAGCAATATGCAAAACTCAGAAAATATAGACACAAAGATATTCGGTCTAACTTCGACCCT
>JASDQU010500539.1:101452-112169 GCA_032191745.1 Picea mariana
CCCTAGTGGTTGTAGCATAGATTTATAACATAAGCAAGAAATACTTAGTTAAGATAGACACATTAGGGGCTTGTTATCCCCATTTCCCATGGATACCTAAGGGGTGATGTCTCGAGGCCCTCAGGTTGCTGACATGGAGTACCGAGAGACAGATGGTTGACAGCGTCCACTTGCACAAACAAAGGCCCAGTTCACCACCACACATCTCAGACTCATCATGATGGTATCTGCCACAATCGCTTGCTTTTGGAAGACATCAGGTCTTTCTCCATGAGGTACAAGCAGGGTATTATGGTGAGTGTCATTTCAATATTTGAGGCATCTGAGTGTGTTGCATTTAAAGTTGTTTTTTTATTATGCAACGTATGCTTGGAAGTTATGCTCTTTTCCTTATTTCACCTTGGTGGCTAACATTGTGCCCTAGTAAGTGATCACCCTTAGGAATGGGTTTTCTACTAGGAGGTCCCCTTGACAATTCATCGTTCCATTCCCGATCATACTTACCACTTTCCACACTTCATCCTCTCATCTCCCTATCTTTTGGGATTTTCAGGTGTACTAACCCAAGAAGGGATTGTCCCTCATTTCATGGCAAGAAGGGGCTGAAGGCCAAGAGGGAATGTAGCTGGAAAAAGATAAAATCCAATTCATAACCTTCCAGATGCTCTCCCAAAAGAGGTCTTGAAAACAATGAAATGTTTCTCCAAAAAAAATTCAAAGACCTGCAAAAGAAAACACATATATATAAATGCCCCATTTGTCGAGGGATCTACACAAGTGTGTTACAAGCTAGAATTTACCCCCATGGAACTATGTGTACCTATCCATTCAAGTAAAATTGTGGTACTATCCCCCAAGATATATGTTACCCCATAGGGAGTACCTAGTTGTTTTGGACCTTAATTAATTAATGGCATTAAATGGGATTGGAAAAAGGATGCATTGAAAATGAAGGTGCAACACACCCTCTGCAAAGGCACACATAAATGAGACAATATGATCCCTTGTATGTCATGAACCCCATGCCCAAAATCCTTTCCCCCATCCACTTTATCTCCTCCATATGTATTAGAGGGGGGTCCACCTAGGAAACACTCCTTGACTTAGGGAATGATTCACCCAATAGGTCACTTTGTCAACCCTCCCATACCTAAACTTGGCAAGTTGCATAGGGTCTTTGAGTACTTGTTTAATTTGATGAGGTGGTTTTTTATGCACATTCTTAGGTGACTCTTTTATTTATTTGATTTACTTATCATGATACGTTTGACTTGAGGTCCTTGTAGGGCATATTCATTGTCTTTGCAGGACCTTGCTTCATGGATAGTTTTGGAGGAACATGCCTATCTTGGGCTTCCTTGGGGCATGAAGCCCACTGGTTGGATACCATGGCCCACACACCAGTTGATGATGGTAGCCTTTGGAGGCTTGAGAGACACCTAAGAGGACATCTCCTATCCCTTCAAAACCCCAATGACTTGCCTTTGGAGGCTAGAGCGCTACATCTTGGGGACTCACATCTTGTTGAGGGCTAGGGTTTGGAGTGGTGGTGTTGTTGACTTGACACTTGGCACCTTTTTTATGGAGAGGGGCCTTGGATTTATAGAGGAGACCCTATCACATGAGAAGGAGGCCTTTGGACACCCAACGTTTCACCTCCAAATTCAAACGACTTGCTAGAAGTGCCAAAACGTCACCCTAGAGAGGGTTGACGTCATCTTTAGGGTTTCTTATGTGCATTTTTTAAGTTAAATTTGAATTTAATATTGTAAAAGGGGGAAATAAAGGGAAATGTCTCCCTTATTTTATGGTTTACTCTAAGTTAAGTGGACAAACACTTTTTAGGAGATTTGTATAAATAAGGATCATTTTTATTTCATTTTTATCATATCTCTCCCATCTTGGAGAAGATACTTGGCTGAAATTTGCGCCCTCTTTGGGAAAATTGGATATCACTCTCTTGTGCAAATGTATTTTGGTGATCTCTCTTGGTATATTGTGGAGCTAAGGTGGTGCACACCTCTTGGAGACTTATTCTCTTGCTTATGAATGGACATTGCTTGTTAAACTAGAGTTTTATATTGCATCGCTCTTGGAATTGGTAAGAAAAATCTGCAATTTGTTAGTTCTTCTTGCTTGTTTCATAGTCTCAATGGTTGAAACCCTAGGAGGAGTATAAGTGCATACACCCTTCTCCAAAATTTCATCTCATTGCTTGTTGACAAGACATTTTAACCAAGGTTGCTAGGATAAGTACAAGGGTGTACACCCTCCTAGATTTACCTTAGTTTGATTTGCATGCCCTAGGGAGTAAAAGAGATTACACCCCTAGGGGTATTGTGGATATAACTCTTACATCCAATACTCCATTTACCCAATATTTTAAAGGCACTAATCTGAATTTTGCATTGGAGAAATAAAATTGCTTGCATTGGGTAACGAGATTTTACGAGATTTTTAAATTGTTTGAAGTGAAATCAATTCTATGTTTTAATAGCTTGCGTGAGCCACTAGGGCATCTTCTTTTTCCAAGGATATATTATTTCTGTCATAAATTAAAGCTATATTATTAGGGCTGCAGAAAACCACTCTATATCTTTGAATTTAACTTTCATTTCAACCATGGAAATTTGATAGGAAGCCATTACTATCATTTTACTGCTAATTGGCGAACTTTTGGTCAGATTGCTTGCTTGTTCTCGTGGTTGAAACTTGCTTATGTAAAAAATATTTGCTACAGACACTTGGCTGTTACAAACATACTCTGAAAAATCCATACAACGGCCCTCTAATACCACTAAAGTTTGTGTTAAAGTATTGGGAATTAATCTACATGTTTTGTGCTTCATCTCTCAATAAATATTTGATGCTTTGAGTGGTTAAATATGCAGTAATTAGATTTATTCCTTGCTGATATATTCTCTTGTTTACTGCTGTAGTTTGGGACAGCAAGATTAACTTGATTTTCCACTTAATATTTGAGCTTGTATACTTGTCTCTTCTTGTGTCTCGAGAAGGTACAACTATCTTCCACAAGTACTCAAGGAATTGGCAATCATTAACCATCTCTGAGACTCGTTTCCAAGCCTTTATCCACTTAGGAGTTTGACCTATAGGGGTATTGCTTCCATAACCTCACTTTCCATCTCATTTCCCCCTAGGGTCACCGGGATTCCCCCCTTGTGTTGGATTTCTCCTTCACTAAAGAGAGGGAAGGGTTTATCTAAGGTGACAGAAGGTAGACTATCCCATAGTTATCACAATCTCATGGATTGGGTCGGGATTTTCCCAATCTACAATTTGAGCAATAGCAGGGCTCGAGCAAGCTAATAGCATATATAATTGAATCCACTTTAAACAAATGAAATACCTCGACAAAACATGTTTTCCAATGCAATGATTTTGCTTCTCCGATGCAATTTCAGATTAGTGCTTTAATCTATTAGGTAATGGAATCTTGGTTGTAAGATTTGGATCCACTACTTCTCTAGGGGTGTAATCCCTTTTACTCCCTAGAGCAAGAGAATCCAACAAAGGTAAATCTAAGAGGGTGTAAGCCCTTTTACTCCTCCTAGAAACCTTGTGAAAAATGAATTATCCAATAACAATTTAAGATGAACTTGGTGGAGGGTATATGCCCTTATACTCCTCCAAGACTTTTAGACAAGAATAGCATGAAATAAGAAGAAATTACCAACAAAATACAGAAAATTCCTTACCAATTCCACAAAATAGCAAGATAAAACCCTAGATTACCAAGTAAATTTCATCCACACGCAAGAAAAATCTTCGAAGAAGGGTAGTGCAACACTTTAGCACCACAATAGACCGATAAGCATCCAAAATTTTGCATAAGAGAGAGATATAGCTCAAATGCCCAGAGAGGGAAAAACTTTTAGCCAAGTTTGTCTTCTCTCAAGTGAGAGAGCTCTTCTAAAATGAAATGAATTAGGTCTCTATTTATACAAGACCTCCAAATTTATTTTGTCCACATATCATTAGGGTAAAACACAAAATAAGGAGGTCGACCTCCTTTATTTTTCCCCATTACAAATTTAATTTGATTTTTACACAAAGAAACCCTAAAAAGATGATGTCATGCAACTCTAGGGTGACGTTTTGGCACTTCTGGCAAATCATTGAGCTTGGATAGGAAGTCGTGGGCCTCCAAAGGCCATCCCTTCATGCTCTAGGGGCTTATCTCCATCAAGGCATGCCAATTCTCAATTAATTCATCACCACCATCATCAAACCCTAGCCCCAAATAATGACATCAAGCCCTAGAGAGAGACATTTTGACCTTCCAAGGTCAAACGTTGGGAAAAGGGGGGATAGGTGTTGGCGCAGGGGCAGACCTGGGGTTCACTCCAAGAGCGCACCAACAATCCCTAGCTACTAGCCCTTTCGGAAACACCTGCGAAGTAGGTGCAGTCTCACCTGAAGCAGCTAAGAGGGGGGTTGCAGGACAGAGATGTCTACAACCAGGGGAATATCAGGTGGAACTAATACAACAATCATGTAGCATTCTTATGTCACTTATCATCTTGATCTACTCTACGCATCTATATATTTGATCTAACACAATAATGCAAATGACAACATAACAATGGCAGGAATCCAGGTATCAATCACACATACAACACAAAATGTACGTGGTTCACCCTCTCTCTAGGGCTATGTCCACATAACTGTGCTTATGATATATTAACATAAAGCTTACAGTTCTGATCTGTGCTCTCGCCAGCAGATCCTCCCTCTTCTTCTCTCTTTCTCTCCCCTTCCTGTGCACCCGACTGTAGGATCTGATCTTCGCACCCAGCTGAAGATCTTACAATACTAGAAGGCTCTCACTCTCAGCACTTCTCTCTCTCACAGTACAATAATCTCTCAATCAACCACAATCAATAGCAATACCCAATGCTACTACTGACCCGACCTAGGTCCTCTCAACCTATATTTATACATTACAGTCCCTCACCGACAACCTTAGGTTGAAACCTAGGTGTCAAAACCCTAATTACCTGAAAACCTAGGTGTCGAAAACCCTAGGTCAACTTGACCCACGTTTTTTGGGCTTCACCAGCCTATCTTTCCTTCCTCGTCACGCGGTGCTCCAAAGCATCCAATGTTGGCTTTCTCTGCTTCCTGAGTTGTCCACAATTCTTTTCTCTTGTTGATCTGTCATCCCTGATCTCCTCATTCAATAGCTTTCTTTTTTTACTTCGCTCCATCTTTTCTGCTCTTTTGCTTACTTCGACCCAATGACAGTCACTGTGTTTCCCGCACAGTTCTCGTTTTACCTTTTCTTTCTTGATCTTCGCTTTCTTCCATAACCAAGGGCAAATAGGCCCCCAACACTCACCTGTGACTCGTCCCGAGGCACTTCAGTTATGATCCTTCCATGTCACATCGACTTTGGACTGTGGAGTGCAACCTTTGCTTTCTGCTCCATGTCTCCTTCCCTTCTATGTGCAAACTTTCTTTTCTGTGTCTGGTACCCAGTTTCAACTGCACCTGGTACCTAGACCCTTTTCTCCTTTCTTTTACTGAGAGCTGTGAGGCAGCTGGTTGTCATAGTACAACTTCAGCCGACTCCCATTTACTAATCCCTCTTTCCATTCTCCCTTCAATGTCTTCAACTACACAGCTCCTCCTTCTGTAACATAGGCGATCTCATATGGTCTGAGCCAATGCATTCTGAACTTCCCTAGATGTTTTATGAATTTATTGTTATACACCAGTACTAAATCACCTTGCTTAAACACCTTCTTGATGTGTCTGTCATGATAAGCCTTTTCTCTTCCCTTATGTACCTGCTAATGGAATCTTGCAATAAATTTGTCTTCTTCTAGTTCAACCAGTTGGGCAAGCCTCTCACGAACAACGCCAGTATCATCCATGTCTATAAATGCAGCAATTCTTAATCTTGGTACCAAGTACTCCATCGGGACAACAGCTTCAAGACCATAAACCAACTTGAAAGGGGTCTGCGTTGTTAATTTCTTGCAAGTGGTTCTATAAGCCCAGAGTACTGCTGGTACTCTTAAATCCCAATCATCCCTGTTCACACTGCAAATCTTTGTCAGTGTTGTCTCCAAGATTTTGTTGAATGCTTCAACCATTCCATTTTCTTGTGGATGGTACGGTATACTCTTCTGATGGTGGACTGCAAATTCTTCAGTCAGGGCTTCAATTGTCTTGTTGATGAAATGAGTGCCTTGATCGCTCAAAAGGGTCTTAGGGCATCCAAACCTGGCTATTATGTCATCAAATATAAAATGCACAGCTGTAGTTGCACTATAGTCCTTGACTGCTCTTGCTTTGGCCCATCTAGACAGGTATTATGTCGTAGTGACAATATACCTTGCTCCTGTGTGCTTCCCTGGTGGGTTTATAGATCCCACGAAGTCAATGGCCCACTTTTCAAATGCTTGTAGGGTCATCTACGGTGCTATTGGCATTTCATCTCTTCTGGATGGTTTTCCAACTCTTTGGCATACATCACAGGCACTGGTATACTCTTTAGCATCTTTGTGTAAGGTAGGCCACCAAAGGCCAGCTCATAGAACCTTCTGCGCAATTGCTTTACCTACGTAATGTCCTCCTACGATACCTTCATGAGCTTCCGCAAGGATCAGTGGCCGCTCTACTTCCATCACACATCTTCTTAGTATCTCATCAGGTCCCATCTTATATAGTTGACCAGCTATCAGTGAAAAGTCTGTAGCGCGCACCACTAGTTGTTTCTTCTGGGAAATTGTATACTCACTTGGAGCCATTCCTGTTGACAGGAATTGGACTATGTCTGTGAAGTGGTCATCCATCTTCCTGATGGTGAGCAACTATGCATCTGGTAGTGTATCCTCCAGACTAGTGGGTTCTTTGCCATGTTCCAACCTCGACAGGTGGCTAGGTCCCTTGTGCATTCTTCCTGGCTTAACTATGATCTCAAAATCATATTCTTGAAACAGGAGAAGCCATCTGCATATTCTCCCCCTCAACACTGGCTTGTTGACCAGGTACTTCAGTGTAGAGTGATCAGTTAATATTTTAAAGTGTCCTCCCAAAAATTAGTGGGGGAATTTATGTAATGCATACACCATGGCTAATCCTTCTCTCTCTATAGTGGTGTAATTAATTTCAGCTGTGGATAGATTTCTGTTGGCAAATGCTTATGGATGATCAATGTCCCCTTCTCCAGATTGTGTTAGTACTACTCCTAATGCAATGGAAGATGCATCAACATGCACATGAAATTCCTTTCTCCAATCTGGAAAGACCAGAATAGGTGCAGCCACCATCTTTTGTTTCAGTGTGTCGAAGCTCTGTTGGCATTCTTCTGTCCAACCAAACTAACAGTCTTTCTTTAATAACTTCTCCATCGGCGCAGTAATCTGAGCATATCCTATGATATTTTTTTTGTAATAGCCAATATGTCCTAGCGCAGTGTGTAGTTGTTTGACTGAGGTAGGAGGTGGAAAATCAACTATAATTGAAATTTTGGATGGGTCCACCAACAATCCTTGCTTGCATACAATATGACCTAATAATACTCCAAATGGTGAGAAGAAGATGCACTTCTTCAAATTCAAAGCAATTTGACATTGCCTGCATTTATCCAACATTAGCCTTAGACATTCAATATAGTTTTTCAGCAAACTAAAAATAGTCCAGTCATCAAAATAGGCTTCTAAGAACTTATGCAAAAAATCTTTGAACGCTTCGACCACCACCCTAGAAAAGATGGTTAGGGCATTCTTCGGTCCAAATGGCATTACTGTGTATTGGTAGGATCCCCATTCTTTGGAAAATGTGGTCTTGTGGTGGTCCTCTTTGGCAATCTGAATCTGATGATATCCTGAAAACCGATCTGTAAAAGAATATACCTCCTAGCCTCCCACATTGTCTAATACTTCATCGGTGAATGGTGTAGGGAAGGGGTCATGCAAACAGGCATAGTTCATCTTTCTGAGGTCCACACATATTTTGATCTCGCCTGTCTTCTTGTCTTGTACTACCATAGGGTTGATCCACTCCGACTCTTCGACAGGTTCAATAATCCTTGCTTCCAACATTCTGTCGAGCTCAATCTTCACTTTTTCCTTATATTTTGGGTTCAATCTATAGGGTCTTTGCTTGACTGGCTTCGCATCTGGTTTCAAAGGTATTCTCATCTCTCCCATAGGTCCTTTGATACCCTTCATATCAGTGAACTTGGTTGGGAACAAGTCCTGATACTCGTGCAGTAATTCTATAATTTTGTCAATGGTAGCAGCATCCCAGCAATCTCTGACATTAACAAGCTTTGGTGTCTCCTATGTCCCAATATTGACTTTCTTTATCTTGATCGGTTGTCCAATGAATGGCAATTCAACTCCTGGTCCTTCCACATCCCTGTGGCCTTCTGTCTCAGCAATGTTTACCTTCCTCAAATCATCATCTTCATCGGCATTAATGTTGTAACATCCTTGTAATTTCTAGAATGGCGTAGTCCATTCATCCTCTTCTTGCTCCAAAGGGAAGCTAGATGCCTCCTTAAATACTTTCTGCCTCACAATCTTTAATGCTTGATCTACTGAAGGAAATTCACTTTCAAACAAAAAGGTGGTTACAAAATTCTAAAGCATACCTTCCCAATATGCAGTGATAAGGCGCAGCTCCGCTTGAAGGTATTAGTTAATAGGGGTCGTGTCCAGTGTGTTAATGAATCTGTGTACCCATTATTCTTGAGGAATGTCACTCCAAGCCTCTTCGCAGCTTCGTACATGGTCCTTTGGGCAGCTTCGACCTGTGTACCTCACTTCGCAGCTTCCTACTTGTGCTGAAAACTGCGTTGTCATCAAGGTTCGGCATTGTGTCAAGTCTGTGATATTGCTTTTATGTGTCCCCCACCATCTTGCTGGTGTGGATTTCAAGGCCTTGTCCATAGCCAACAGCCTTTGTTGTACTGGTACAATTGCTTCAAAGTCCATCAAGAAGGATTCTAAAGGATTCAGACCATCAAAGGTAGGTAAGTTACTTATTGTTGTACCAATCCAACGAACTTCTCTAGTCAGTCGAGCACATCTCCTTGTGGATACTTCATACATCTGGTTCTGCCAGTTCTCTAGTGCTTATTTTGAATCTGATGAACATGCATTGTCACTTCGCCAGCTTAGATTCCCATCAACAGTAGGGTTGATATAATCCTGTTGTCTGGTTGTTAATTTATAGATGTTTTCCGGCTCATATGTGTAGTCTTCTTCTCTGACGAGCTCTGTATACCGCGGACCTTCATCTGGGTCTAAGGGTGCAATGAACCTAAGGCCATCTCCTTCAAATGTCATGTGTATTTTCTTTAAATTGACCACAGTAGAATTGTTGAAGGCCCAATAAATTCCTAGTAATGCAAGGTAAGGGCAGCTATCATCAACAATTTCAATTACCTCAAAGTCTGCAAAGGTTCTAACTCCATCGATGTCCACAAGGACATGCTCCAGTTGTCCAAATGGGCTGACAGCTTGCTAATTAGCCATGCAAAGCCTGATAGGGAAATATATCAGCTTGGGTTTTCCCATCAGTGCCCAAGTTTCCTTCGTCATGACATTGACCTCCGACCCTACGTCGAGGACCACATAGTCTATATCATACTCTCCTATTTGAGCATTCAAATGTAATTCTTTGTTTATTCTTCTCTTCTTACCAATCTGGTGTACTGCCCTGTTCAGCAAGGGGTTTACCTTTCCTAGCTCGTACTGCTTGATTAGGTTCTGTAACTCTTGTACATCTTTCTCATCCTGAATTAATTTAAGACAAGTGTACAAAAAGTCGATGAGCGTACTTACCTCTTTTCCTTCTTTATGCACAGTCGATTGATCAAATGCCTGAGGCATTCTGTACTCTTTTACTTCTGGTTGCGTTCTATATGAGGACCCTTGGTTCCTATTGAACTCCTGTCTTGCTTCCTCAAAGATTCATCTTTCTTTCTTTGCATCAAAAGCAAGAGTCTTCTCCTCAACTTTCCTGATACCTGACTCTTCTGCGATCTTTCTTTGGGTTGTTCTATCCTCTCCTGTAGCAGCGCCTCCTTGAGTAATGACATCGACTCTAGGGTCAGTTCCGCGAGGTTCAACATATATCAATAGTACTTGTGGGTTTTGTTGGGGTCCTCATATTTCCTGAAGCTTATTCAGTAGCACAGGGCATTCCTCTATGACATGCTCGAAGGAGTTACAATAACTGCAGGTTGTGCAAGGATTCTGACAATCCCTTGCTAAGTGTCCCGGATGCGCGTAGTTATAACAGATTATTTGTCCTCAGCCTCAGCCCATACCTCCTCCTTGTCCTAGACCTCTGTATCCACCGCGAGGATTGAAGTTTCCTCTCCCTGGAGAGTTGTACTGCAAAGTGTTTCCTTCTTGTTGTACTTCGCCTTGAATCTTGTATATGTCCCTCGACCTCTCATGCATGAGATCGTAAGCTCTACAATCTCGATCATTGTGCCCCACTGATTTACAGAATGTCCAATACAATTTTGTGGGTGTCTAAACATACTTCTGCATGTAATAGCACTCACCTGGTCAATACCTATTTCTGCACACATCACACCAGGGCAGGTTAAGTTGCTTCAAGGGGCTCGGCGCTCTTGAGGCCAAATACTCATGAAATAAGGGACAGTGTTCCTTATCATGACCTTCTAATATGCATCTTACACACCATACATCTTCCCTTTTGTCTT
>JASDQU010500540.1:0-12278 GCA_032191745.1 Picea mariana
ATGACCAATCCACAAAAGGGGATTTGGTCCTTATACAATTACCGACTTGATTAATCCTCAATGGGGATTAATCCAATAACAATAATAATTATAATGACATGATTAATCCACAATGGGGATTTAATCCAATAATAAGAATGCTCTTCGCAGTTACATTATTTCAACAATAATGTGAACAAGTCTAATGTAAGAAGAGTTAATAGAAGCTTCTGCTTCTAGAAAGATCTTCCTCTAGAATTTTCTTTAGAATATAGAATTAGTATAAATAAGAGTAGGAGGCATGTAAAATTCGTGTATTGAGAATTATTGTAAAAGAGCATTGCTCTGCTAGAGGTTTCCCCCTCAAAGAGACAAGTGAATATCTCTTTCTATCAATAAAGATATCATTTTTGGTGTTGTGGTTCTCTACATTTTGTTGTTCCCTTGGTATTTGTTGCAATATTTCTGTTTACGACTTATTATAATACATTTGGTACCTAACGTATTTTGGACTTGCTATTTGTGGAGTCAATTTTAATCAAATCCCTCAAAACCTACTTGATATCTTAGTAGAAAATATAGCATGGGTTTCCTCAAAGTAATTGCAAATGTAAGCCCACAACACATGGAACAGAGAGTCCTACTAGGCCTAAAAACATGTGACACCATTGTACCAAAATTGTGGCACACAGTCAACAAGTGTAGTATGATGATTTCATATGACTTAAAAACCATCCAATGACTAACTTAATGTTCTCTTATGCCTTGAGGTCACTCCCTTTTTTTTTCTCTAAAAAAAAGTTGCACTTTCTATTAAGTAGTAGAAGGTACATTCAAAAGGCGTTTTTGTGCAATCAGGAAAAGGTACTATAGGCTTGAACAAAATATTGTTCTCTAATCTATTTCAGAAAATAATGTCTAGAGTGTTCAAAAAGACATTGACATTTTTTCAAAATATGAATACCAACATTAAGAGATTAGAAGAAAGTTTCTTCTGATTTGGAAACCAAACATCCTTCCAAAAATTCTTCCCATTAAGCCAAATTGGTGTGCAAAAGAAGTGTCGCCTTTGACAAAGAGTCGGCCTCCATGTTTTGTTCCCTAAAAACATGAGTAAAGTGTATGTCATTGAATTGTCTGGAAACGAAGTTTAGTTTTTGACCGATTTATTGTAGCTCCAAGTGGGACAGTTGAACAACATCTTTCATCCACTCAATGCACAATTTTAAGTCATCGGAAATTTGAATATCATTTACCTTTTTTATGGCTGTCATTCTTAGAAGCACAAATAAAGATGAGAACTTTGCCAGGTTATTGGTTCTCAATCCAATATTGAATTTATCGAGCAAATTATGAGAGGGAGATATATAAAATGATGCCAAGGCCACAAGTCTTTGTATTTCCTTAGCATGCCCCATCGAAAAAGGCCCAAGACCTGTTTTTATTTATGAGCAGAGGTTTGAGTACTCTCGACCTTTTAGGCGTGGGAGAGTCCTTATACTATTGCATAAGAGCTAGAACATGTTGGGAGGTTTTGATAGGAGATTATTTTCTCCCAAATATGTTGGCATTACGTACCAACCACAAACCCCATGCAACCAATATGGGTAGGACCTTCCACGGGTGAAGCCTTGGGTTTGAGTAGAAGTCCTTGAAGCAGTCTAGTATATTGTTTTTGGACTAGAGGGGTGTGATCCCCAGTTTGTCCTCCACTTATTTCCAAACTTGTTTTATAAATTCACACTCCAAGAATAGGTGATTGTTGTTCTCCTCAACGATATTACAAAGGTAGAAGATCCTCAACCCATGTTGGCCACGTTTTTGTAGACGGTCCCATGTGAGGACCTTACTTTTGAGAATTAACCAAAAGAAGAGGAATGCTTTTGGAGGCCCTTTGATTTTCCAGAGGTTGGAATACCGCCAGTGAATTATTTTATCCCCTTGGTTTATTTGTGAATGATATCCCAGTTTTGTTGAATAAGTTCCATTGGAGAGACGAAATACCTAGGCTAGTTCATCACTTGAGTTTTCAAGTGGATGTGTGCTCTTTGAAGTTCTGATGTGAAATCGAACCAATTTTGTGCCCAGTTGTGTTGTAAGCCTAGCGCCGGCAGAGTACCAATTCTAGCCCCAAATGGTTGAAGTCTCCATATTTTCTACATGGTTTAGTGTGCAGTAATCATTTAGACACAAGTCAATTTTAAATCTTCTGTCAAGAACACATTATTTCCACATTTGACAATTGCATCTAATCCAATTCTCACTTGAGTTCCATTGTCAACCTTCCATGCTAGGATTTTTCCAATGACTTGGAATGCTTAAATTAATTCCCTCCATTGAGTTGATGGGATTGAAGTGTTGTTTCTTTTGTATATCTAGTCCACAATTGAGAGTGGTGCAATGTATTTGGTTGTTAGAATAAGACTCCATGGGCTCTTTTGTGTCAGGAAAACCAAAATGGACTTGGTAGCCAACCCCTGTCCAAATATCACCCTGTCCTTAATTCCCCATCCACCCAAAGATTTGGGATTTTCTAATGTTTTCTAGTTTGCAATATGAGATCCTTTGTATTCCTTGTCACCCTTCCAAAGATAATTGAAGCGGATTTTTCAAATTTGGGTAAGTATGCCTTTGGGGATTAGAGTCATAAGGTGACAAAAGACATAAATCACCTCCAGTACTGATTTTATAAGTACTATTCTACCTCCCCTAGAGATACACTGATTATACCAATGGTTGAATTTGCGTTCCACTTTTGCAACTAACCACGACCAATCAACAACCCCATAACTATTTGGCTTGATTGAAAAGCCAATATATTTGAGGCGATCCTTAATCATCTTGAGATCAAATGGAAAAATGGAGGAGAATAATTCTCATTTCTCTTCTTTGCCTGAAGGGAGATATATGGTTGATTTCCTTTCATTAATAGACATACCCATTGCTGAAATAAACCTGATTGGTAAATTATTTAAAACAAGACAGTGTGCTACTGCACATTGACAAAAAATTAAAACATCATCTACAAATAAAATATGAGAGAGTCTAGTTAAAGTCCCAAATTTTATGCCCTAGAAGGATTGTGTCCTTCTTTCCTCCACTAGAGCCCAGCTAAGGCCTTCCACTACCAAGAGGAATAGATAAGGATATAGTGGGAAACTTTGTTGAAGCTCTGGCCCTAATTTCAAGGAGCCGACATCGTTGATTAATATAGAAAAGTATGTAGTTTTTACACATGCCATGATCCATTTGATGTTTTGCAGCTCGAACCCAATGTGTAGCAACACAAGATGAAGATATAAACAGGAGACTTTATTGAAATCCTTTGATAAGTCTATTTTAAATACCGCCACTTCTTTCTTTTGTGTTTTTATTGTGTGAATGCCCTCCTGCACTGCACCAATGGCTTCATGAATGAGCTTGCATTTTAGAAAGTCGAATTGTTCTTGTGAAATGCAGTTAGAGAGAAGGGGCTTGAGCCTCATAACAATGATCTTGGAATATATTTTGTATAGACAAATGCATAGCACAATGGGTCTGAAGTCATCGAAGGAAGAGGGAAGATTCGATTTAGGGATCAAAGATTTGAATGTGGAATTGATTCTTAGTTTTAACTTCCCCTTTGTTTAAATTTCTTCCATTACTTTGAGTAGGTCCTTCGCCACACAACCAAAAATATATGTGAAAACTTCAATTGTTCAACCATCAGGACCTGGACTTTTGTCCTTTTTAAAGTACTCCAGAACACCGCTAAGTTCCTCCATGGTGATTTATTTTTAAAATTCTTGGTTTTTTGCTTGGTCAACCATCCTCGAGAACATGGCTATAAGTTCCAACATATTTCCAAACTTTTCATTTTTGTTCTATGCAAAAATGTTTTTGAAATGTGCCACTCCCAAGCCATCTAACTCAACAAAACCCTTTTTCTTGTTCCCTTGGGGATCCTCTAGTTCCTATATAGTGTCGAAATTTTTCATGTGGTTTGCGATTTTATGGAAGTATTTTGAGTTTTGGTCACCCACATCTAACCAGAGCGCATGAATATTTAGACGCTAGGCTTGTTCATTCTCAAGAAGAATAGAATGTCATTTGGCTTCCAATCATTTGCATCAGTCCTTGGCAGCTGAGGACACTGACGAGGAACCAACCACCATCTCGTAGTTCTCTTCCAGTTCCTTTTCATTTAGATTTGATTCTATTGGATTTGATTGTCTGGGTTTCCTGGCCCATACCGAGGTCTCATTTTTAATGTTTGAAGGTTATGAACAAAATGATCACTGGAAGATAGACCATTATCCTCTTGGAAAGGGGCCCAAGACACATAAACCAACTTTTTGTATTCCTCTATATTGGCCCAACTCGAATTGTATTTAAAGGGCGATCCCAGCTTCTCTTTTCTGCGTCCAAGTTCTATGAAAATGGGCCAGCAATCTGAGCAACAGATTGGGCCCACCCATGATATGGAATTGACTAGTTCCTGAAGAAACGATTCATTTTCTAAAAATGTATCAATATGTTTATGAATGTTATCGTCCACACCTCTATTTTTCTACTAGGTCGGTCTCAACACGGTAGGCTCCACATCGATTAACTTGTAGGTTTCCATTTTCTCCAAGAATTAGTTGGAAAGTTTGTCTTTCCGCCCCTGCATTCCCCATACCTCATCCTTGTTCTCCGTGAAATTGAGGTCCCCTCCAATGATTAAATTTTCATTAGCAATCAGATTTCTTGCAAATAAATTATTCTAGAACACCTCGTTTCTAGAGTATGTTCCATAAGCATTGAATATTAAGAGCCAACGATTCAATTCAAAGTTAAAGATTTCTTAAAAAGGCTAGAGGTGATGGAAAAGGAGATACTGAGCTTTGCTTTAGGAGAAAGTCCCATTTTTAAACCACCAAAAATATCCATTGAATCAAAATCGATAAAACACCAACTTGGAAACAAGCGTTCAAGGTCAAATAGAAAGGAGTTAAAACAACCCATAGATTCTGAAAGAGTAAGATATCAGGTTTGGACTCTTCATAGAGTCGATATAGGGATAGTTTTTTGGTTTTCCCTCCTAATCAATGCACATTAACTGACAAAATGATCATGGGGAAAACTTTCGAGGGGTCATCCCTGCTCTAACGACTCTAGTGATGAGTTCTTATCTTCCTTGACAGACCTCTCTGGAGGCACGCCCTAGGCAGGTTTAATGGATGATTTATGACCTAATTTCAATTGAGGCTCATTTTGATAACATCTGCACCTAACCCCCTAGAGAAGACACAGTCAGGTCCACAAGGGCGTAGAGGGTAGGGATCTCTCCCCTAAGAAAGAGAAAGTGATTCCGAATGAGAATTAACAATCATGATTGGAATGACATCTTTGAACATAGTAGGAGGTTCGCATGAGGGGAACCTGACACCCACATTAGCCTTCAATTCTTTGACTACAACTGGGATGGAGACGACAAGTATAGTGGGAGAGAGAGGTGCTACCCCTGCTCGATCCTAGGATTCATTACCAGAAAATGAAATGCATACTGGGAAAGAAGGAATATCTGAGGGAGACTTACTAGTTGCATGCAGAACCAGTGCACTCGAGGGCCATAATTCTTTCAAGTTGTTACATTGCATGTCAATGAGTCTGAGGTAATTTGTCAGCTTATCCATCACGGAGAACACTTTGGTGTCTGAAGGGATTGAGACATATTTGATTCCATGATTTTCAGCTTGCACTTTTTCTGGAGACACCTCCCGAATCTCCACCGAAGCCCCATATGGACCCATACCTATGCCGGTCGTGGAATGAATAGACATAATGTCCCCAGATATTTTTGTAGGATTTTCCTGAGGATGTGACAAGATAGCCCAATCACCCAAGAGCTCTACTACTAAATTTCACGATACAATCTACATGTAGATGCCCAACGTGGTGACAATGTGAGCATCTAAAAGGAAGATGCAGATAGTCCAGTTTCTGGGTATATTTTTTATTCCCCAAAACAATATCCATGGATTCATAAAGACCAAGCCTAGGATTGACATCCACAAGAATTTGGGCAACAAAATGATAGTTTGAGGATATATACCTTTTTCAGTGGTGATGAAGGTTCCCAACACATCCAAGATAGCTTTGAGACCATTGTCTAACTAAAACTCGATAGGGATCTTCGGGAGTTTAATCCAGATCGGGACACTCGATAAATTTTCCTCTCTGGCATTGAATAAGGGGTGCCATGGATTTGAATAAAAAATATGTCGATCCCAGTACCACTGACTTGCTAAGATATTCTCTGCATCATATTTTGTTCTAAAGATGATCCCCATCCAACCTCTAGAGAGTAGATGGAAGATAGGTAAATATTCTAGACACGACTTGCATTCTCTATCCATCCATGCCGCAATAGTTCTGTGCACCATCCTTCGGCCTACAATTTTTCCAACAATAGCACGACCATCAAGGTCTACTATTTGGGAAATATTTAGATCTTCCCCAACTCCCAGGGAAAATTTTCCTCTCCACAGTTTAATTGTCGTGCATTTCTTTCCCTCACTCTGTTGAAAGCCTTCTTGAAAGTCGATGTTTTGCACTAGGGTGGGCGAATTCATAGAGTGATTCTCCTCTGTTTTATTTTCCAAGACATATGACGGTCATTTTGTTTGAAGAGATGATTTGTGGGAAAGGATATGGGTCGTCGACCAGAGGTTCGAGTCCCCCAATGATCTCATACTTTGACTTAAATCTATATGACAGTGAGCTTGTTTGGAAGATCCCAACGCAAGTAGGTGGTAGGGTTTATGAATGCGATCCATACTATCCACTGACAGGAGGGACCTCAAATCCTTCCAAGCCTTGTGTGAGGATGTTAGAGTTGTAAAATTTAAGACCCCACCCAGTTTCAAGTCTCACTGAGACTAATCATAATTTAATGCCCAAAAACCCAATTTTATGACAACAACAATTTCTCAACATATAAACAATTCTCATAAATGAAACATGAGGATTTTGAACATCATTAAATGCAGAAATAATTAATTCTAACAACATCACACTAACTCAGAAATTAAATGCACAAAGATTTTTGGTCTAACACTGAACCTGGAAAAACCCACAAGGGGAAAACTAGTGAGAGAGGGGTTGTTTATTATTTTCAGAGTTCAGAGAAATTTTTTCTGTTACAACAGAAATATGCACAGCAAAAACACCACAAACTTATCTGAGAAAATGAGCCAAAAATCCTCCTAAACAATCCCCAAGTCACCTCCTTGATTTTTGTGCAAGAAATTTGTACCACAGTACAACTGTCACAACATTTAATGTTGTACGGACTATCTAGAAATCCATGCCACAAAATCTGGGTTTGCTGTAAGGAAATTCCAACAATAAATGTGCCTTGATTTCTATGCCAATCTGCCTTGAAATGCATGCACCTACTATGTTATACGAATTTTCCTTTCCTCTATTGTACGATACATAATCCATATTGTATAGATGCTCTCTTTGCTGTAGCAGTCACCTCAAAATGCGTGCATGCACTCTTGTCTATAAATTTGTGCCTCAAACAACAAGTTTTGCCCTCTTTCTCCAAAGCTCGACCTCTCTCTCTCAACCTTCTCTAAAGTCTCATGAAGAAGTGAAAATGGGGGTGCCTCCTTACCCTAATCAACTCAATAAGGGAAGGTGAAGAGTCATCTGATCCAAGGGTTGAGATTAAACAAATGAATGGTGGAGATTAACTCACTTAACTCACCCACTTTCCCTAAGTCATAAAGTCACTTTTAATTCATATCACATGAATTAAATGACTAGGGTCCACATTAGACATTTTCCCACCCCCTAGGCTAATCCTAAGTGATGAAAAACACTTGCCTAGGTACTTTTTAATTATTTTTTACACTCCCTCTTACCAAGGAAGGTGTTACTCACCACTCCAAGCTTATCTCTGAAAGGTGCAAACTTCCCTTTCCCCAAAGATTTTGTGAGTATGTTCGCAACCTGCTCATTTGTGGATACATATTGTAGCTCAACTGCTCCTTTCTGAACATAGTCTCGAATGAAGTGATATCGAATCTCAATGTGCTTAGACCTGTAATGAAAAACTAGATTCTCAGAGAGTTTTATACAACTTTGATTGTCACAGTAAATCATAGTCGGTCTCAACTGCACACCAAATAATCCCACCAACAATTTGTGAAGCCAAATGGCCTCACAACTGGTCTGACTGGCAGCCATATACTCAGCCTCTGCAGAACTCAAAGCCACTAACTTCTGCTTCTGAATGAACCAAGACACAACTACTGAGCCTAATCTGAAACAACAACCTGAAGTACTTTTCCTGTCATTGACACATCCTGCCCAATATGAATTAGTATAGCCCACCAATAAAACTCCATCCCCTCTCAGATAGTCCAGGCCATAATTCACCATACCACAAAGATACCTGAGCACATGTTTTTCTACCACCCAATGCACTCTCCTAGGCTCCACCATAAACTGACTAAGAGTGTTGACAACAAAACAAATATTTGGTCTGGTGTTGACCAAATACATCAACGAACCGATCAACTCACGATATAAAGTGGGATCAACCAATTGTGACTCAGAAGCATTGAGCTTCTTCCATTTGGTCATCATGGGTGTGCACATGGGCCTACAATCCTCCATCTAGAATCTCCTCGGAATGTCAAAATCATACTTCCCCTATCCTAGAAATATGTGTCCAAGATCCTGCCAAACCTCCAACCCCAAAAAATAATGCATCAGTCCAATATCTTTCATCTTGAACTCTGAATCAAGGCTCTCCTTTCATCTAGTAAAGATTCTCTCAAC
Organism: Picea mariana; assembly: GCA_032191745.1. Lineage (NCBI taxonomy): Eukaryota > Viridiplantae > Streptophyta > Pinopsida > Pinales > Pinaceae > Picea > Picea mariana. The sequence continues at coordinate 8,797 of JASDQU010500540.1, forward strand.
CCCTGTAATGAAAATATCATCAACATATAAAAAGAGTATGAGAGGATCCTCTCCAACCACAATGAAGTACAGGTTGGGATCCACCTAACTCTTCTCGAAGCCCAACTGTTGCAAGTAGGCATCATTCCTATAATACCAAGCTCTGGGAGCTTGTTTCACCCCATGCAATGCCTTCTTCAGTCTGCACACATGAGACTCTCTCCCGTGCACCTCAAATCCCAATGGATTCTCAATGTACACCTCCTCATGTATGAGATCATTCAGAAATGCGGTCTTCACATCCATTTAATGGATCTTCCAACCCATCTCTACTGCAATAGAGATCACTGCCCTGATTGAGGTATATATAGCAACCAGAGCAAAGGTATCATCATAATCAACTCCCTCAACCTGTGAGAACCCCCGAGCCACAAAACTAGCTTTGTACGTCTCAATGCTGCCATCTGCAACATATTTGAGTTTGTAGAGCCACCTAGAAGTCACAGCTGACTTCCCCTCAGGTCTAGGAACAACCTCCCAAACATCATTCTTCGTGATGGAATTGTACTCTTCCATCATGGCGTCTCTCCAAACCTGTTTTCCTGCATCCTCCTCAAAAGTGGAAGGCTCAGACTCCCTGATGTTGCTCACCATCACAAGATGGCTGCAAAATATATGAGGAGGTTTACTCTCCCTCACAGCCTGCCTGGGATTCCCCACAGATCCTTGTGCCTCCTCCAGAGTGTCCTAAAGCCACTTGGGCTTCCTCCTTCTGAAGTAGTGTCCCGTGGAGGGGACTCCCCCTACTCAACCCCATCACCTGAATACTGTGAACCTAAAGTAGAATTTGGAGCATAAGATCCTGAAATCTGAGGATCAATAACTTGTTATCCTCACATATGTGGCCCTGTGCCCTGTGGACCAGTCATCACCGAAACTGGTGTACTTGAACTCTGTGTCACTGAAGTCTGTTGTGGACTCACCTGAATATGAGGTGATGATTGTTCACCCTTCTCAGTCCCTCGTGACTTCCTAAAGGCTCTATCCTCCTTAAATATCACATCCCTTTACACAATTGTCTTCCTCAAGGAAGGGATGTATATGCGGAAATCCTTTAAAGTATCGCTATACCCAACAAAAATCCCCTTTTCTACCGTGGGTTGTAGATTTTTCCTCTTCTCAGAAGGGACATGTGAATATGTAAGGGACCTAAAAATCCTAAAGTGACCAACCTCAGTATTCTTCCCAGAGAAAGCCTCCTCAAGAGTCTTATTCCCCCAATGCTCTGTGTGGAATCTTGTTTTGCAGATAAACTGCAGTGTAACATGCCTCATCCCAAAGAAAGAGTGGCAACTCCTTATCATGCAACATGGCTCTCGCAGCCCCAACTATGGCCCTATTCTTCCTCTCAGCGACCCCATTCTGCTATGGGTTGTAAGGAACAATCAACTCCCTCTTGATGCCCTCTCCTGCACAGAAGTCATTAAACTCCTTGGAGGTATACTCACCCCCATTATTTGTCCTCAGTACTCTGCTTTTCCTCCTATTCTGGTTCTCCACAAGAGATTTGAACTCTTGGAACCGATTGAAGACCTATCCTTTGGTCTTCATGAAGAAAATCCAAGACTTCTGAGAGAAGTCATCAATGAATATGAAATAGTACAAAAAACCACTCAAAGATGTAGAAGACATATGACCACACACATAAGAATGAATCAAATCAAGTATACATGATGCTCTCCTATCATTGCTTTGTGTTGAATTATGGCACTCCAGTCACAATCTCCCTCAATATCCTCAAAGCCCCATGATGCAAATGGGCCATCCTCCTATGCCATAGCTTACAAAGATCATTATTGTTGGTAGTATGATACAATGCACTAGTTGGATGATACATGAGCTTGCACAACTTCTCATGTCCAGTCCAAATCACTTTGGATGAAGTGATACTAGACCCCTTTGGAAATAGGAGAACTTGTCCATCATGGAACAACACCTCATATCCCCTCTCCTCAATAGTAGAAACTGAAATCAAGTTCTTCTTCAAGCTAGGAACATATAGGACATCTCTCAACAACATGGGAGGTTAAGATTCCCTCTGAAATGATACTGTCCCACTACCAACTTCCTTGACCACCCAATCATCTCAAAGCACTACCTCAAGATCACCAATCTATGTAAGATCTGTCAAATGCTCATGAACACCTGTCATATGGAGGGAGGCACCAATATCAATATACCAAACACTAGAATGTGTGGCTCTAGTGGAAATACACATCACTAAGGAAAAATCCTTGTCGAACTGGGTGGAAAACTCCTCCACCTCTACTGAAGTTGCAATCTCTTTCTTCTTATTATTAGGACATTGTCTCGCATAGTGCCCAAACTTGTGACATGCAAAGCACTTGACTTTTCTCATGTCCTTCTTGCCTTCACCCTTCAGTTTGTTCCCTGCCTCGGGACCCTTTTTGAACTTCTTCTTACTGTTAGCAGCAAGAGCCACATTCTCCTCATCATTACCAGTAGATGAACTTCCATGTGCATACCCTCTCCAAGTTTCCTCCTGAACAAAGTCATCCCAAAGATGGTCCCACTTGGGAAGATTCTTCGTTGCCACAATGCCCTCAACAAAAAAAACCCATTGTCGGGTCACCCCATTCAATGCTATCCTCACAAGTTCACTTCAACAATGGCCTCCCCAACAACACCAAGTTCATCTCTCACCTGTGTCAACCTGGTAAGATATGTGACCACATTTTCAGCCTTGGTCATTCTAATGCTTTTAAATTTCTCTCTCAAAACCATCTTCCAGTTCTCATTTGTACTTTGATACAACTTTGTTAAGGACTCCCATATCTCATAGTCATTTGTCTTCCCTATCACATGCAAAATAAAATGGTCCTTGATGGCATCAAGGATGATTCTTTTAGCCTTGTTGCTCTTCTTGGTATAGGCTTCCAGAAGTGTAGCATCTGTAGGTATTGTTACTAGGTTTGTTGTAGAGTTCTCAACAATGTCCCACAACTCACTCTCCCAAAGAAGAAAAATCATTCTCTCCTTCCAAGCACCAAAATTCACTACCCCATCAAGTCTGTCCTCAGCTCTTAAACCTATAGCCATTGACCCTTCTCGGCTGAAATAACACATTCCAAAATTCTGTTAAGTGAAGTAACTTCTATCTTGCTCTCTGTATGGATGATTTAATTCTGCATTCCTCTTCAACTCAGCTCTGATACCATGTAAAATTTCAGACCCCACCCAGTTTCAAGTCTCACTGAGACTAATCATAGTTTAATGCCCATGTTAAATTTAAAGCAGCTACAAAATCCATTCTCCGGGAGGATGGCAAAGACCCTAGCCAAGATCTAGGGCCCCCAAGTGCACCCTTGGGGTTTCTTGGTCTGGGACCAAACAGTTAGTGCCATGGCAAAAGACCCCTGAGAGGGCCCCCAGTATATGACTGGGGTTCTTGGTCTGGGACCAAGTAGTTAAAGTCCCTAGAT
>JASDQU010500540.1:31686-42383 GCA_032191745.1 Picea mariana
GCTTTGATCTATATCAGTTTTATTGATTAGATTTGGATATTGATCTATATCTTCTTTTAGATTAGAAAGAATGTTTTGTTAATAATTCTAGATCTACTTTTAGCTACATCTAAACTAGCTTAGATCTGAGCACACATGTTTGCTCTCTTTGCTCTAGTAGTTTAGATTTGTTTTCTGAATGAGACATAGTTGCTCTGCTAATTTGTAAAATTGAAAAGACAGTTTTGTTTTGCATTTCTTCTCAATTTCTAACATGGTATCAGAGCTATGGGTGTGAAAGGAGCTCAAGAAGGTTGAAGTTTTGAGCCTACGTAGATCCTACTCTGAATTTTTGTTTTGCAGATCAGAAGATTTGAGAAAGGAAACAAGGCTTTCCATCTTAATAAGCTACAAGATATAAACCTATATAAACCTTTGAGTCACTAACAGAATTGGAAAGTTTTTCTTTAAGGCTGTTATCTCTGCAATTTTTTTGGCAAGTGAGATCTGATTGAAGTTTTGAATGACTGTGGCTATGAATATGAATATGATCAAAAGTGCATGTCTATTTAGCATGGTAGTTTAAGTGCATTCTGATTTGGGTCAAAAGGTTGGAAAGTGCACAACAGATATAAACACATCCTTGTCACAACACTAGATTGTCACCTTAATGCATGCTAAGGTTGACCACTGTAACATGCATGTTCATCCTATCACTCTACCATGTTTCTCTAATTATTGATCAAGCCTCCTTTTCACCACACCATGTTGGAACTACCCCTATGACAAGAAGTTATCCCTTACATTTTTTTATTTGGACTGATTGATATGAAGAGGACTGTAATTGACTATCTTGTTTATTGCCTTGTACACTTGAGAGATGCAAGTTTGGGTACCAAAGAAAACCTGTTTGGATCTTTGGGGGAGTGACCAATGCTAGTTGGGTGAGTGTCCTTGTTAGGGGTTTTGACTGAAATTGGAATGGTAACTCTTACCTCCTGTAACCTCTTTTCTCACTTCTGAGCTAGGCCGAGCTAATTGAAAATATAATACAGGATACTTGGGATTGTAACCACCATCTTGAAAATCACAAGAGATAGGTTTCTGCTTGTTTAATGTTATTGATGCTTGGTGAGTTCTTAGTAAATTACAATGGCTTTAACAAGATCATTGATAAAGTTTTTTTTTATGGGAAACTGTGTAACTTCAGTAATTGACATCACCTTATGTTCTGTACTACAAAGAGTACATGAATTTTTAAAGTAAACCAAAATTCTTTGAGTAATGGAAACTCAAAAATGACCTTGGTTTTTTTTGGCTTTGAGTAAAACTTGGGTGGGATGACTCTTGACAATGTAGTATTTGACCTCTTTTCAAACGTATTGTTTGCTTATGAATGAATATACACAGGACAGCAGGATATTCTCTTAAGGATATTGAATTTACTTGAACTAACAGATTTATTTCTGCATACACAGAAGAAGTTCTAGATAATTTGAGTTGGGAACATGATGCAAAGTTCATGCATATCTTAAGCCTAAGCAAGTTTCATGGATACTTCATTTACATAACTACAAATGACATCAAGATAGATATGTTTACCTTCCTGTCATCTTTGTGTATCCATTGAATACTGTCAGAATCTCATGTGTATTTTCTATGACCAAGGAAGTTGTGATATCAGCACCTACTTATTTTTTATGTGAGCTAAGTCTTTCTCCCTGGTTGGAAACCTAGTTGTCTGTTGATCTTTTATTTGTGATATGAAAGAAAACATATAACCCTGGGTTATTTCCTTGTTTAAAGAGTCCAACAAATTATTCTGGTAGTTGGGGTATTTTTTCTTTTTGAGAGCCCTACAGATATCTTTTTTCATGGTAATTGAGCCATTGGCACAGGAGCTCAGAAGTCTGACTCAGCTTTTCATACTGAACCTTATACTGGCACCAAGAACATCTTGAAAAGATATGACACCAGAACAGAGTCAAAAGTTTGTATAGGTTCAGAGGGAGCCAATTTGCATATGACAGAAAGACAGACATTTTATGAGTCTCGGAGGGAGCAGTCCATGTATATGAGTTAGTCCTTGACCTACAACAGAATTGACAGCTTAGTAGAATCCAGGGATATTATTAGTTTCTTTAAAAGGAAACCAACCTGGTGCCAAGAAATACTAAAAGGAAGCAGAAAAGATTTCAACACTTGAGGGCACTTTCGCAGAAAGCAGAAACCAGATAAGTACTTTGGCCCTCTAGATAAATTGAATCTTGTGATTGATTCAGAACCCTCCACATTTGAAATGTGGGAAGATGTTGTGATAGAAAAGAATGATGTATGGTCTGTGTTTTCAAAGACCTCATAACAAATCAGTGGGAACTTCCATTGGCCTTATAAAATAAACCTTGCAACAGATGGTTGTATGGAGGGTATTTTTGTGACTCGTGAAAGAAGGGATGATCTATGACAAGATCCTTACCTCCATCAAGATCTTTTGTCGCAATTTTTGTTTTGGATACTTCATCTGATAGATGTTAAGATTTTCTTCTCAAACAGTGAAGTTAAACAAGAGGCTATCCATGAGAAAGAATCTCATGGATTATAACAAGCTTTGAGAGCTCAGTAAGAAAGTATTGACAGAGTCTTGGGTTCATCCTTATATGAAGATTGTCCAAAATCTTCATCTGTTCCTTACAGGAAAGGAAATTTTGCATATATAGCTCAGACTAAGAGGGAGCTCTTCAACAGAAGTTGGAATGAAAGACTTGGATCTTTTATATTACTTCCTGAGCTTGGAGTTTTGGTAAAAATCAGGAGAGATATTTCTCTCATAGGGTCAATGTGCAGTTGATGTGCTTTGCAGATTTGACATGATGGACTGCAAGTCCATGAGCACACCAATGATCTCTAATCTAAAGAAACTACTAGATCAGGCCATAGGTTTAGATCCAGAAGATCCCACCTCATATCGGCAGATCATTGGGTTCCTGATGTATCTTGTACATATGAGGCTAGACATTTGTTATGCTGAAAATGCTCTCAGCCAGTTCATGTGTGAACCGAAACATTTACATATAATTACTGTGAAGCATATTCTGAGATATGTTTCCAGTGGAGGTGTAATGCTCCATGGTTTTACAGATTCAGTCTAGATGGATAATACAGTAAATTGGAAGAGCACTTCCGGATATTGCTTCAGGATCGGGTTCAAAAATGATTTCCTAATCCAGCAGGAAACAGGGCTCCATAGCCCAAAGCACTGAAGAGTCAGAATACATTGCTGCAAGCAGAAAAGCAGTGTGGCTTAGGAAGCTACTCTCCGACTTATTCAATTTAGAGCTTGAACCCACAGTCATTCACTGTGACAATCAGAGTTGTGTAAAGCTCATCGAGAATTCAGTGTTTCACGACAGATTGAAACACATTGAGATGAGATATCACTATGTCCAGGACAAAGTTCAGAAGAACGTTCTCAACATTTAGAATGTTCTGACGGCAGAATAGACAGTAGATACTTTTACCAAGCCACTGTCCCTGACAAAGTTTGCATACTTTCGTGACAAGCTTGGTATTGCTGAGAATGCCTCTCTTGCTGAGAGGGAGTGTTAAATTTAAAGCAACTGCAAGAGCCATTCTCCGGGAGGATGGCAAAGACCCTAGCCAAGATCTAGGGCCCCCAAGTGCACCCCTGGGGTTTCTTGGTCTGGGACCAAATAGTCAGTGCCATGGAAAAAGACCCCTGAGAGGGCCCCCAGTATATGACTGGGGTTCTTGGTCTAGGACCAAGTAGTTAAAGTCCCTAGATATGTCTAGGGCCCCTGGAAATGTCAAGGGTACCCATGCCCGGGGCATGGGTTGATCCTTGGTCTTATACCTTGGTGGATAAGACCCTTGAGAGGGCCCCCAATAGATGACTGGGGTTCTTGGTCTGGGACCAAGCAGTAAAGACCCCTGAGAGGGCCCCCAGTAGATGACTGGGATTCTTGGTCTAGGACCAAGCAGTAAAGACCCCTGAGAGGGCCCCCAGTAGATGATTGGGGTTCTTGGTCTAGGACCAAGCAGTAAAGACCCCTGAGAGGGCCCCCAGTATATGACTGGGGTTCTTGGTCTAGGACCAAGTAGTTAAAGTCCCTAGATATGTCTAGGGCCCCTGAAAATGTCCAGGGTACCCATGCCTGGGGCATGGGTTGATCCTTGGTCTTATACCTTTGTGGATAAGACCCCAGAGATGTTTTGGGGCCACCTGGTCCTTGATCAGGTGTTTATTGGTATATGTCCTCCCCGAAGGTGGACATGACCACATGAGGGATGTATCCCATATGCAATGATGATAAAATTAAATAGGGTCACCTTGAGAATGAATGGACAAAGTAGTGCCACCCAGTCACCCTTGTCAAACCCCCTTCACCCTTGCTTGTGTTTATTTGGGTTTTGTTTATTTGGCTTTAGGGGTTATTAATTAAATGTTTAAATTATAACATATTTAATTAATATTTATATTAATTAAATGTGTTAATTTTTAATTATCATTTTTATCATACCCCTAGCCTAACCCTTAGCCTAAACTATAAAAGGAGATCTACCCCTCCTCTTTCTAACACACATTGTATTGTATGCTCTTGAGATACTAAGGTGAGCGGATCCTCTCTTTGTTGCGGTCCTCCTTGTCCATTTGTTGTTGAAGTGTTTGTTGATTGTTGTGGCTCCCCTTGAGGACTGTTGTGCTTGCTGCGGCCCTTGTCCATTTGCTGTTGGAGTGTGTGTGCTTGTTGTGGCCCTTGTCTATTGCTGTTGGAGTGTGGTTTTTGGTGCGGCCTCTTTCTATTGAAGTGTGGCCATTGTGGTACAACCCCATTTCTACTATTGTTGGTGTAGATGTTGTGTGGTGCGGCCTCCCCTTTGTGTGACTGTTGTGGAGCATCCCCCTTCTCTACTGTTATAGGATGGTTGTGTGGTGCGGCCCCCTTGTCTACTGACTGTGGTGTTGCAGCTTGGACCCTTGTTGTGGTAGATCAACCCTCTTGTGACCCTTGTTGTGGTGGTTCGGCTCCCCTACTGTTTGAGCCTTGGCCTCTTTACCTCAGATCTGTTACTTGCAGTGAGCCATGGCCCTTTTAGCTCAGATCTACCTCTCTAACCTTGCCATGGTATCTCAAGATCAGATCTGTTCCTTTTGAGTTACAGTCATTCTTTATATAAGGGTTTGGGCCATTGGAATTTCTGTGGGTGTAGGGGTTTCATTACAGAAATTTATGTGTGGTGGTTTTAAGTTTCTCTCCTTGGTGGCAAGAAAGTTCTATCCATCTCTTGGAAAGAGATCCAACCTATATGGTGGATCTATGATCCTAAATTTTGTCTGAGCACAATTACAAATGGGTTTGCATCTCTAGTGTGTGGTTGTTACTTCTTCAGAGGTAAGGCTTCAAGGCAAGGTAAGTGGTCTGGTCAGTCTATCATTANAAACTATAAAAGGAGATCTACCCCTCCTCTTTCTAACACACATTGTATTGTATGCTCTTGAGATACTAAGGTGAGCGGATCCTCTCTTTGCTGCGGTCCTCCTTGTCCATTTGTTGTTGAAGTGTTTGCTGATTGTTGCGGCTCCCCTTGAGGACTATTGTGCTTGCTGCGGCCCTTGTCCATTTGTTGTTGGAGTGTGTGTGCTTGCTACGGCCCTTGTCTATTGTTGTTGGAGTGTGGTTGTTGGTGCGACCTCTTTCTGTTGAAGTGTGGCCATTGTGGTACAACCCCCTTTCTACTGTTGTTGGTGTAGCTGCTGTGTGGTGCAGCCTCCCCTTTGTGTGACTGTTGTGGAGCATCTCCCTTCTCTATTGTTATAGGATGGTTGTGTGGTTCGGCCCCCTTGTCTACTGACTGTGGTGTGGCAGCTTGGACCCTTGCTGTGGTAGATCATCCCTCTTGTGACCCTTGTTGTGGTGGTTCGTCTCCCCTACTGTTTGAGCCTTGGCCTCTTTACCTCAGATCTGTTACTTGCAATGAGTCGTGGCCCTTTTAGCTCATATCTACCTCTCTAACCTTGCTGTGGTCTCTCAAGCTCAAATCTGTTCCTTTTGAGTTAAAATCATTCTTTATATAAGGGTTTGGGCCATTGGAATTTCTGTGGGTGTAGGGGTTTCATTACATAAATTTATGTGTGGTGGTTTTAAGTTTCTCTCCTTGGTGGTAAGAAAGTTCTATCCATCTCTTGGCAAGAGATCCAACCTATATGGTGGATCTATGATCCTAAATTTTGACTGAGCACAATTACAAATGGGTTTGCATCTCTAGTGTGTGGTTGTTACTTCTTCAGAGGTAAGACTTCAAGGCAAGGTAAGTGGTTTGGTCAGTCTATCATTATCAGATCTGGATTTTATTTAGAGTTTTGGTCTGATTTGTCTATATATATATATATATATATATATCAGCATTGAATGTTATAGGTTATCAGATCTGGATATTGCTTTTGAGCTTTGATCTATATCAGTTTTATTGATTAGATTTGGATACTGATCTATATCTTCTTTTAGATCAGAAAGAATGTTTTGTTAATAATTCTAGATCTACTTTTAGCTACATCTAAACTAGCTTAGATCTGAGCACACATGTTTTCTCTCTTTGCTCTAGTAGTTTAGATTTTTTTTCTAAATGAGACATAGTTGCTCTGCTAATTTGTAAAATTGAAAAGACGGTTTTGTTTTGCATTTCTTCTCAATTTCTAACAGCCCAGAAACCCAGTTTTATGACAACAACAATTTCTTATAAACAATTCTCATAAATGAAACATGAGGATTCTGAACAACATTAAATGAAAAAATAAATAATTCTAATAGTAACACACTAACTCAGAAATTAAATGCACAGAGATTTTTGGTCTAACATTGACCTTGGAAAAACCCACAAGAGGAAAACCAGTAAGAGATGGAATTTTTATTATTTTCAGAGTTCAAAGAAAATTCTTCTATTATAGCAGAAATATGCACAACAAAAACACCACAAACTTATCTTAGAAAATGAGCCAAAAATCCTCCTGAACAGTCCCCAAGTCATCTCCTCGATTTTTGTGCAAGAAATTTGTACCACAGTATGGTTGTCACAACATTTAATGCTGTACAAACTTCTTAGAAATTTGTGCCACAAAATCTGGGGTTTGCTGTACAGAAATTCCAACAACAAATGTGCCTTGATTTCTATGCCAACCTGCATCGAAATGTGTGCACATCCTATGTTGTACACTGTCCTTTCCTCTGTTGTACAGTACATAATATGTACTGTACAGATGCTCTCTTTGTTGTAGCAGACACCTTGAAATGCATGCCTACACTCTTGTCTAGAAATTTGTGCCTCAAGCAACAAGTTATCCCTCCTTCTCCAAAGCTCGACCTCTCTCTCTCAACCTTCTCCAAATGCTCACAAAGAAGTGAAAATGGGGGTGCCTCCTTACCCTAATAGACTCAATGAGGGAAGGTGAAGAGTCATTCGATCCAAGGGTTGACATTGGACAAGATGAATGGTGGAGATTAACTCGCTTAACTCACCCACTTTCTCTAAGTCATAAAGTCACTTTTAATTCGTATAATATGAATTAAATGACTAGGGTCCACATTAGACATTTTCCCACCCCCTAGGCGCCTAGGTGATGAGAAACACTTGCCTAGGTACTTTTTAATTATTTTTAACAAGAGTAATGTTGATGTGCTCGTTTCACCATAGACAATGCTACACGATTGTCACCCAACCATAGGAAAAAAACCACCCCCATGCACCTTAACCTTTGACAGAAAGAATGATTCAAAGAAGCCACACCAGAACCAACAGATAACCAAGAGAGCACACTTTCTCTAAGGGTGGCATACAAGAGAAAGTACTAGAAAGACTGAACAAGATAAAACCATACAACTGAAGTTGCTCCTGCTCCTTGTCCAAACTTGCGCATCGTTTCTGGTTTCCTAAGTGAGAGTGAGTGAGTGAACAAATGAGCCAAAACATCCTCTATTTATAGTGGTTCTTGTCACCAGTCTGGGCTGATTTGTATTCCTGGAGGATAATACCTTAATATTATATATTATGTTGAGCCAACATGTCTTCTAGGGTTTTCACACATCTGTTTAGGGTTTCTCTTGCTTCCAGAACATTCTATTCTACTCAAAGGTTACACATGGAGGTTAATACCTCCAACAACTACCATAATATCAACACTCCCTCTTAGCTAGGGAGGTATTAATGGTCTCAAACACATCCATACATCTTCATATGGCATGGGCAAGACTCACATAGTCTTGCAGAGCATTCTACAGGTAGCATCATTACGTCACACATGGCTACACCCATGTGGACCTGTCAATCTCGTCTAGGGGCCACAACCCTCTAGAGAACACTAGAGATACACCTCATAGTGTGTGTCACCATCATCGTCATGGGATACACCCGCATGACGTGCTCACCCATGGCTACACCCATGTCGTGAGTATCATCATTACTATCAACATCATATGGTAGCAATCTAGCATCAAAACATATCATCACAATATCCATGAGCCTCATTTAGATATATTGATGATCCATATCCACCACCATGTGTCTGACACCTTGGGTCATTCTTGTCCCATGAAAAGAATCGTGACCTCATTGGAGCCACATTTACCTCATAGTTGATCCTCTCATAGGATCACTTCGTTTATGCATTCAACTCAATGCTATCAGAGACATGTGTCTAGCACCTCGGGGCGTTCTTGGCCCATGACAATAATTATCACCACATCAAAGCCACAAACACCTCATGGTGATCCTCTCATAGGATCATTCCCTGAATGCATTCAACTCGATGCTATCAGACAGGTGGAATTGCACCTCAAGAACCTCGAGTCTTCAGTTCGTCAAAGACTACGTCGAGGCACATCTACTTCGAATGTAGATGTTCCTTATCTCCCCTGGTCTGCATCCCAGTTCCTATGGAAATAGAGTCGACCTGATGCTTATCGAGGCTACTTTCCTACTCGTGATTTAACTACTCACCTACTCGTGAGAGTTCAAGGCCCGATGTAATTCACACATAGGACATCTAGCAACAACTTGAATCTTCAGTTCGTTGAAAATTACATCTGGGCCTATTCCCACATGATCAAGTCTGTCTTATCATTCTTGGAATATCTACACGATGCTGCAATCATCAATACTCCCCCAGGGAAACATTTGCATTCCTACCAAGCTTGTCCCAGACAGAGGCTTAGTGCAAATCCAACTATCTGCTCATCCGTGGATAAGTGATGGAGCCTCACTGCTCCGTCCAGCACCATGTCTTTGATGAAGTTCTGCAAGATCCTTTGAAAGTCACTCTGCTTCATATCTTGCGTCATTGGCTGCGATATACGAGTGAGCGCTACAAATATCTGCTTCCTTGCATGTCTGGAAATCCTACTTGATCCCAAGCTGAAGTAGCACCCCAGGTGCTAGATCTGTCTTCTGCACTCCTAAGCCAAAAATTGTATATCCCAACAACCATACTTCATCATCGGAGATCAATCGTATCCATCTATACCACAACACATGTACCTACATGCTGTGTTGTAACCCAATAATATGGTCATGGCTCAACCATATACTGGAAAAACGTGTTCTCTACAAGGAAAATGTCTATCCTGTCACACAACTTCCTCAGATGTGTTTTCATAGGTGTGGCCATGGACTTCATGTCCATCATGCTAAACCTCTTCAGTCTTCTCACTAAAGATCTCATATGATTCCAGCCACACTTCCAATCCAATGTATCCAGTCAAGATCCTTCATCTTGAATTTTGAAATCAACTCTCTCTATCTGAGAGAATCCTTGAACCACGCTTCTGTCTGCTGCATGCCCCTTTGCATTCTGCAAAATGTCATGAAACTATGTTGGCGTCTTCTTGATCATCGACTCCCTCTAAGTCCTTTCAAGTATTGTTGTTCTTGTTTCCGTGGCAACCTTCTTGGAACACTTAGGATAACCTGCCCGAAACAAGAGCGCCATGAGCAAAAAGTATTTCCAATATAATAATATTTTCATCGGAACATTTCTATGATAAGAATAATAGAGATGATAATATTTTACAGCGTTAAGGTGACCTGCCCGGGAACAAGACAAGAAATATCTCCTAGAAGATATGTTAGTACATATAATATGTTAGTACATACTGCAAACAAGTACAATACACATTTATATTAAGAGTACATGCTACTAAGTATTATTGTTCCTAGCACTAATAGAATCTAAAATATTGTTGTCACAACTATTGTAACACCCTGTTTCCCCCAGTCTGTAAAAATAACTATATTGGCCAAGAACTATGGCAAACTCAAAGATGTGAATGTTTGATTTGACGGACCTTTGTATAAAAGGTCGATGAATGTAAAGTATGTTATGAATATGTGTTGCATGACTGTTGGGAGGGGGATGTGCTAAAAGAGACCACGATGGCTAATGAGAGGTGGTGGAAGGGACCTGGAATGGTTGCGTTAACTTCCACCGAGCTAGTATCGTACTAGTTTTTACTTGCTCAAAGACCAAAGAAACTCTCTGACCCTGGAATGGATTTTCCGTCAGATTGGTAGGTGGGGAGGCTCCTCAAGAGTTAATGAGGGGATGGGGGTGAACCGCCCATCCGTAAAAGATCTCAAACCTAACCACGGACGGAGAAATTCGCGCCACATGCAATCTTGCAGAGAAAAAGGCAAGAGAGGAAGTGTGGTAA